>JAOBRD020059001.1:0-10480 GCA_027575215.2 Hydrozoanthus sils
ACTTGCTCAAATTGTCGGAAGAAAATCGATAGCAATTGCACGAAGAGGGGGGGGGGGGGTATATGGCCGCTCTTACCGTTTGGGCCCTGGGTTTAAAAGATACCTCACCAGCTTAATTGTACACTCAGTTGTCTAAAATGTTACAATAAATTGCTGTCAGTTACAACTTTATTCATGGCATAGAACTACGCAATGCCTATTATTAAAAAAGCAGTCAAATTTCAGCACCGTGCCCATGATCCTGTGCCGTCCTGTTCCTGCAATCCCTTTGTCCCACGCCTGCGATACAGCATGTACCCTTTCCTGCGGACGGTACTGTAGTTTTGTGGCCCATGAAACTGTTAAATGATGGCAGCTCTGATTGAATATTGTATCAGACTATCTAAGACTACAATACCAAAAGCCCCCTGTATTATTACTTAATTGTAAGCAGGTACTGAAAAGCTCTGATTGGAAGCACTTGGTGATAACATTGAATTGTACTGTATGGTCACCAATTTAGTGCTCGTCGAGATACGAGACACAGGTATTACAATTCAACTGTATTATTTATGGTTGCTCAAGCTAGAAAAAACTACAACTCAACTAAAAAGCATGTGCTCAGTGTCCATGCAATGCCCCAGTCCCCCTCTGGAGAATACAAGTAACACTAAAGGCATCAGTTGCTAGAGTAAATGGCACAGTTTATTTACCAATAGAGCATACCCTTCTTGAATGAATTGAAGAATAAATCGTTGGGCCAAACATCTTAACAGGCCTATTATAGACAGTGAAAAAAGAAGGCTGTACCAATTATTAATTGTTTAACCCTCAAAAAAGCCAGGGATTGAACCTCACTGAGTTGGGCCTCATGCTTGGGAGTCGCAGTTCTTACGTACCAACCAATGCAACCGGGCCAAGCACAATGAAGATCATGAATTAATAGTTTCAGTCTCTGCTTCCAGCCATTTGGATACTCGAAGTGATTAGGGAGGGACTTGTGGGACTTTGAGTACTGTGAGTAACTGTATGTGTGTCAAGTCTAGTGTACTGTAATAATCGAGGCATATTGATATGACTTTTAAAATTATACTTAATATATTAATTTTATAGTACAACAACAACAACAAATGTTTATTATTTCACCTTGAGTGCAGCTATATTAAGTAAACAAATTTTTAAACTTACATAATTATATAATAAGGTGCCGATTACCCAGAATAACCATAAGGGGCTATACTAGCTGGGGAGCCAGAACACATTTTGTGTTGTACATGTTTATAACAGTGCACAAAATACAAACAATATCAAAAATATTAAGGAAAATAATCGAGTCAAAGAAAGAAAACAGCACTCATTAGTACATACTGTGTACCCTCAACACAATTGACATATTTTATTAGATATATCCTGATAATTGCATGTGCATACATTGATAAAAACAATGTAAATACATACTCCTTAATTTGAATTGGTAATTTTAATCAGTACATTTCAACCCTAAACCTGTGTTTGTTGCATCCTGTATACAAAATACTGATATATATATACTGTATGTGTTCATCGTAATTGTGTGTTTGATTATCCATAAGTTAAAGAAACTGCCCCTAGCAAATTATTAAAATATCACCAGTCTAGAAATGCATGTTGTTAAATCCAAAGTACAGAATACCACTCCCTTCGAAACATTACAGTCCAATTGCTATTAAGCAGCCACCCTTCACTAAGAGGCTACTTTCAAAAACTCCAACCTTTAAGGGCAGCTGCTGTATAATACATTGGATAAAATGTCAAATTCAAAATTCAATCCAATTCCTTTGAAAGTAAAAATTGTGCAATGTGTAGAAATCTTATTTTTGGGCAAAGAAGAATTGTCTTCTCAGTCTTAGCACTTAAAAACATTTTAAATAATTATGGTGCCTAAAATTATATGATTGACTTTTTGAAGATAAAGAATCATCTCCATACCAGTCATCCAGTCTGCAAAATTAAATTAATGTAATTTCATTTTGGATAAAAGATCAACCTATTCAGCCCAAGCTAGTTTAACAAAAACAAACTTCTTCATTCGAAAGCTCATACAAAACTTGAAAAATGAGAAAATGAGAATTGATAAAAACATTTGATGTGTTTGGGGCTGAAACAGTTATTTTCAACTACATGACTTTGTGCTTTCTCTTAAAACTTTCAGCCCAGGCCTGTTTATCATCATCTATTTTCTCACAAACTTGTAAGATATTTAGTTTGGTAATGCAAAATCAGGATTTCGTCAAAAGCAGCTCATCTAGTGAAGATGAACATCACACTTCTCCTAAACCAAAGTAATAAAATATGAAAAAGTATGGGTTCTAGAATTTAGCAATATAATTATGCTGTTTGACATACTTTTAGGACTGAAAGGGTTAATTATGTGGTAATTATAATATGGTCATTCTCTCAAAGAGAAAGAAATTATTTCATTTTCATAAAAAAAGGCAACTCTGTCCAGCAACCCTTAAGTTTTAACTAATCGCATGCATGCAACTTCCAAACTCTGTTGTATATTTTGAGGAACAGGTTGTAAGTGCTGGACAAAATGGGTCAGGCTGTTTTTTGGAGGGAAGCACAATTAAGGTTATAGATTTCCTTTGGGTTCATCCACTTTCTCTTTAACGCTTCCTTTGGGTGCTGCTTCATTGTCCCCAGCAACATCCACTTTGTTTTCTTCATCTAAAGATTTGTTGTTTGATTCTGCCATTTGTAACAGCTCATCCTGTTCATGGAAAAAAAACATTTGGTTTAATTTGTACTTTCAAATGAAAGTATCAATAAATCTGTTTAATTTATAGATTAAAATGATATAAATTGTTCGTATAACTAATTAAACTGAAGGAACAAGCTGATGCCATATTTCTCGAAATAAGGAACCCTACAAAATTCTGTTGAAGCCACCAGTTTGCAATTAAACTATTTCAACAATGTTAACACCACCACCATAGACCATGAGTATATAGCCCTCTCTCTTTCCTCAGAGTCAGTCTAGGGTTTGTACAACTTCAGAATTTAAAAATTCCAGGGTTTCCAGAGCTGTTTTTTTGTTTTTCAAAGGCTTTTCCAGGGCTTTTTAAACAGAGAATGAAAACAATAAATTTATTTATTGTTCACAATCACTTCAAGTATAAACAATGTTTAATAGAACTTTATAATGTTTTGAAAACTCATATCAATTTATTGACAACATGCAAAAATAAAGTCTAAAATCTTAATTGTTACTTGAAATGAAAAAAAATGCATCTTTTGGCAATTTTTTTTTCAATAAAATTCCATAAAATTTGCCAGGGCTTAATTAATAAAAACATTTTCAGGGCTTTTCCAGGATTTCCAGGGCCCACATGAACCCCGACAGAAAATTCAAGAAGTTCAAGTGGCGAAACTTGTGTTATAATTATAATTGTCTAACAAATTGCTTTACCTTCCAATCAAGTAACTCTGCCAAAGCAGTGCAACCATCATCACAAGTACCTAACCAAGCAACATCTCTGTTGGGAAAATAAATTATTTAAAAATAATTGTTATTAAATTTAATTATTTTGTAAATACATGACTTTATAGTTTTAAGTATGTATAAATACATATTAATCAATAGTTAATAGGTAATACCCAGGCCACAAAGGGCTACAGAAGTAGTCATTGAAACAAATTTTAAGCATAAGGCAGGAACAAAATGCATGATACATCATTAAAAAATTTGGTACCGTTAGAATGGGCAAGCATGATTTTAAATATGCAAGAGCTCTATCAACCATGTCAATACCAATCACTTGGGCAACAACTGAATAAATTTTAGACTTTGGGAAGTACAACATAACTGAACTAAACTATATAACAATGTATCGATATAGATTGCGTCGTAGATATGATAGCAAAGTCGTCCCCTTGCACATTTAATTTGTTCTGCATGTTAGGAACATTAATTCACATTGATTTCTGACGTGAATTTCGATATTTGGTTTGAAAATTGATGTTATGGCAATATGTAAACGACTTTCGATCAGCAGTTTTCACCTCAAACAGTTGTTTGCCCTTTTTGTTTTAAATATTAAATATTATTTCCTGCACTGGAATTCGATCCCACAACTTCTTGCGGCCTGCATGGGTATTGCATATTGACTATATATAAAATTATTAACAATGTTTAAAAATCAACTTCCTATGAAACATTTATTTCTCTTGATATTTACTTAAGAGATAACAGGAACAATGTAGGGAAAACTGACAACTTCATCAAGTAACTTACATTTGTTTTGCACTAGACCCTCCATTTATGAACAAAATCAAAGTACAGCAAAATATTCCTAACACTAACTTGATCTGACTTATAAAATTTGAAAATAGAAAATGAACTGTTAATTTTATTGTTACAATATCCAGCTGCAGTTATTTATCCACTGTTCCATCCAACAGGGTAAATACATGCATTTTACTTATTATAAATAATTTTTATTTTATTTGTATGAATCCACACCTATAGTTATCCTTGCTGTCAAACTTCAAACCACTGCTTGCACCAAGGAGAAGTGACATGAAATCTTGCTATAAATAAATAGAAAGAAAAAATCAACACTAAATTATTGTTACCCAATTGCAAAGTGAGGCTAGTGCTAGTAAAAGGGCTTTACTTGAATGCACATATTAAAAGAATATTGAAATCACTAGGGAAATTTATCTAACATATATACCCAAATTGTCTCTGATTATCTAAGGTCAACCTTGCTAAAAGCTATGTACGACACAGTAAAGTTACTTCTAAGTTCTACTACTACTACTACTATACTACAAAAGCAGTACTTCCTTGGAAATAAAGACTCTTTGTACACAAACCTCCTGGCCACACTTCTCTTTGTTTATTAGAAGTCGTGGTGTGACAGGAAGAACCCTGTAAATTAAATGATGTACATGCATGTGTTAAAATGAGGAGTGTGTATAATATTACATGCTACCGATAAAAATTAAGAAATCTCAGAATTTTATATCAAACACACCCTACCTATCCACAAGTGAAGAAAATGGTCGGACAACAAGAGATGTGCCCATTATTATAAGAAGATCACATTGATGCATGTCCTAAAGAAAACAAATTAAAGTGTAATTAGAATTAACCTAATTAACCTAAAATAATGGCCATGGCTTTTATTAATAAAACTTAAATTCAGTCTTAAATTAGATTAGTTTATTGGATAGGACTGTTCACAGCTATGGCAGAAGCAAAAAATTATTGTGGGGGCACAGTAGAAATTTTAATAGTTTGTTATAAGATCTGAAACTCCTATTCAAAAGTTATTTTGGTTAACCAAAAAATTAATTATTGGGGGGGGGGACAGTGCCCCCCCGGTTCCGCCGCCCATGCGAATAAATCTAACTCTTTCGGCAGTTTGAATATAATTCTATTCAACTTAATTCTACTGTACGTGTATGTGTCCCTACAGCTACAGTCTCAGAACATGATAGTATCCAGTTTATAAATATGAAAATAATTCCATAAGGTTTTTTTAAATAAAAATTTCATACATGACATGTTTCTTCAATATAGCCTGAAGGACTTTGCCTGTCTGGTTGTAAACAGTCTGTCCGGAAACAGAAGAAAATGAAATATCAGTCGAACACGAAGCGCTGTATGTAACAGGCGGCTGCGTTAGCCGTATATTACACTAAGCAGAACCAATAAAGTATGTAGTATTATACTTATTATATATCTAGTGACAAGTACTTTAAGGTTGTTACAGTACTACTTTGCTATCTCGATACCAAGATTCAATTCAACTTATGACTTTACTGAAATAGAAAGCATTCAGTGAGCCATTTAGCATGGCGAGCAAAATAAAAATGAAGTATATTTTCAGCTACTGGTGCTACGACGTTCTTGGTTTTTGTGATACCATTAATATATTATTAAGGTTTCATATCTACTTAAGTCGAGAACCTTTCATGGCCCTTACAGTTACTGCATGGGCCGGTAGAGTCATGCGGCATTGATTGTTTTCAAAGAAGATCAGTCTAAATACTCAACTTGGTGTGTCGTGCAACTATCAAACAACAAACACGCACACTATCTTGTTGTACAAACAGCCCGTTACCAAGGCTGTGGTTTGAAATGAGTGCTAGCGCTATGATAAAAACAATGCAAGTTCCACTAATAATTTTGGCTATCATTTGGTGTAAAAGTCTCGTCATGTGCCGACTACCGTTAACATAGTTTATCAGTTCTGGGTTTGGTATCAAAGGCTGGCTATCTGTTCTTTCACCCAACTTCTCAAAGAACATCTTATAAATTGTTAAGTTGCAAAAATTTTATGACAAAAACTAGCAAAAGAAACCGCGATAAAAGCACTTTCTATTTTTGTACATTAATTAAAGGCAGATGTATATTTGTAAAGAAATCAGAGCAGGCTCGATAATATGGCTGTGTGCATCAAACTGCTTCCTAGACAAAAAATTAAGTGAACTACGCAAAATGAAATCAAGTATTCTCAGACTAGAACTGTTCTTTAACAAAGTACAAACATGTTTAAAAGTAATGGTAATACGGTTTCAGATGAAAACGTAGGTATTGCATGCCTAAGTTTGAAATTGTTAAGCAGTTTAAACAAATACTGTAAACTGAACAAAAACTCATATTCTGCGTGTTTCAGGGGTGTAGTAACTAGATATTATGAGTATTTACAACACTGCATGAGAACATTTCGGAAACCCTATCAAACAAGTAAAACCACAAACTACGTCACCTAAGACCTGTGATAGACAACCCCAAGCGATTTAAATAGTAACAGTTAATGAAGTTCTAATGTGTTTATTTCCTTAAAAACACATCTTTGTAAAGCTGTCTTTTATATTATTTTAAACTAACGCCCTTCGTGTTGCTGTCGGATCTTGATTTTCGTGTGGTTATGGAGGCTGAATCGGTATGTGACGTCATAAGATGTTTTTATTTGTGTGACTGGTCTGGTAAACTTTCATTCCTAGCTTTGTATCTCTGCCTATGTGCTGTATAGAATGCCGAGGATGATAACCTTTAGCTAACATTTTGTGTTCTTGACATTGGTTGAGTAAACAGGTAAGCGCTTAAAAACTTTGCGAATCCGTCGTTGTCTCTCATACAGGTCACTATTGTGAATTCACTCCCAAAAAGGTCTAGCAACCGAAATCTTAGCTTTTCAAAACCAGATATATTAAGGTCAAAACCCGCCCTTACATTTTGTTGGCTTTACATTTGTATTTGCGTTTGTACATATATGGGGACTTGTGTCGCCGCATTCTTCGTGTTCTGTCCCCTTACACTAATTTTGAAAGTCAAGAGACCATGCACTGATTGTCGTTTTCAATTTTCGCCTGCCGGGTAATTCTTATATGTAGCTTTGATCTTTTAATCATTTAACAAAACCGAACAGTTACGATAATATGACCGAGCAATTACAATAATATGATCATGAATAACATAACATTAAACACAAAGCTAGCTTGCTTCCCTTTCCTAGGTAAAGCTGCTCCATTTTAGAATATACTCGTAACGCCTTTTTCTAGTTGAGCTGTTAAAGGTCTAGAAAACCCGATAAACTTTCTCCATCTTTAGAATAACTCCTTTTTTAAGACTTCGAAGGATCAGTTTCACTTTAAACATCAGATCTTCTTGTCTAACACAAATAGAGATTGATAAGTTGTTAATGTAACCCTCTAGTTTGTTCATTTCCTTCGGAATTCATGAACTTTAAAAATGCGTTCGTTTTATCAGTGATGTGCGAAACTGCAACTTTGAGTGCGTGCTCCGCCTGTTATAATTACAAAGTAGCTATAAAAGCACTTATGTCCGGAGAGGAGAAAAGCTTTTTACGTATAATGTACTGAATGACAGGTCTTCTAATGCGACACTCTCCCCCTTAAACTCATCTTAAAACGATCGCAGATGGGGTGTCTTTTATGCCTTTGGCAAATTCGTCACTCATCAAGCAAATAGATTACAGATGTGCGCAAATATTAGCTCGTGTTTGAAAGCTGATCTAATTGTTTACAAATTGGAGCGATTAGGAGCAAGTCAGTATCCGACTTAAGTCATAAGTATGATCGATTCTCGTAGAAACCATTAAAATTAAGAACAAACTGATGAAAAAGAAGAAGTTTCTTCAATTTATATAAAAGTCTAGCGCAAAGAATGCAACTGTTTCCTTAAAGAGAAGCATTAAACCGCACTGCGCGTATTAATTTGAATTAAACCCCTAACTAAAGTCCTGCAAACAAATAAAAAGACGTCAAACGCATTACTTGAAGTTTTTCTCTTTAAGACACAAATCGCAAATGATGGAGTATTAAAATGATTAAGCGCGCAAAGTACTTATCCCAAGTTCCATGCAATCCTTGCGGTCGCACACTATTGATCAGGAAATCTTATATAATTTTTCCTTGTTCCTCATCTATCTTTTTGTTCATAGCAACATCTTGGTCTGTAATTTAGGAAATGAGATACAATATGACGCTGTCGTCCGTTTTATAGCTTATGCCGAACGAATTATTTTTATGAAACAATGCAGTTTTATTCAATTTGTTTTGACAGCCCCGAACACAACCGCAATTTTAATGAATTTTTCGGAATTCGTTTGCGGCCAGATGAAGCTTTACTGATAAAGTGTTTTAGATAACGAATATCAAAGCGGTGCAACTTTAAGCCAGGTTTCGATATAATCGCTCCCGTCGATACTGTCGCTGTGTAATTTTGTTCGTAACTGCAGCGACATCAGTAGCGACAGGAGCGATTATTTGGAAACAGGGCTTTAGTCGTAAACGAAAAATTAGAACAATTACATATATACATGCTAATGTTTGGCACTTTTGTTAAAATTGTTAAACGCGTTTTTAAAGTTAGTTTGTTCAAATTGTTTACGATACAACTTTATAAAATCTCTTTACGACTAAGCGCGCTTGCAGTCAATACAATACACTCGAAGTTCTAAGGCTATATATCGGACAGAACGAACCCAGACTTTTGGACTAGTGGCACAAATTTGACAAACTAAATTTTTAACACAAACTAACCTTACTTCGCCTTTATGTGATTTCATGTTGATAATAAAAGAGAGTGTATTCCTTAGAAAGCATACGATGTCAGTAAGCCTTTTTGATTTAGTTCGGCTACGAGGGAAAACTCAGGCGTTCCTTCAGTTCGGTAGAAAATTTCAAACCAATTCAAGCTCATTCCCCCCGCTAGCTCACACAATTTTTTGGGCCATTAATCTGAAAATGCTATGGAATCAACTCGGTGTTAACCAAGCAGTTTTCAGAGTTGTAACAACTTCTTGTTTTTGTAAAGATTGCTGAGAAAGCACGCGTCGGATCTTTATAAAGCTATTGAGTTGGTTTTATTTTTTAAGAAACATGCGTTTAAAACCCGCCCTTGATCTTGAATCTGAAAAATAGAATTCTCGTTTTCAGTATTGTTTTCTACCTCGCTTCAAAATGAATTTCGACGCTCATATATTAATTTACTTTAGCTTTGAAATGGAAAGTTGAATTTCTTTTGGTATGTCATGTTTGGTATCTATACTTATGTTCAACGGACATGTCTGTCGTTGCCTTCTAAACTAGCCATGAAAGTTGGATTTTAGCAGTTTCTCAACTGGGCGGCAAGCTGCCTGACTTTCCCTGTCTCGATTTAATCTAACCTTATTGTGCACCATCAAATCTCTTGCTCTGCCATGTTAACAATTAGGACCTGTTTTGCTTTTAGCCGGAAAACATAGATGGTTACCGATGTACAGTTTGTAGCTTCAACTAGTCTGAGTACTGATTTCTACTTTAAAAGTTTTAGCTTTCTGATAGGATAACGCAGAGATATAGTTGACAGGTTGATAGGTGACATAATTTCATAAAAACTGCCCCTGTACGCGAAGCCTTGCACGTGAAACAGTTTTGTCAATATTTATTGTCCCGGCGGCCAGTTTAATATCTGGCCCAAGGGACTCGAAGCATTCCTTTGGATTAAGAAATTTATATACCAACATTTCTATTATCACATTAAAATGTCTATTATAAGTAGTTTTGAACCTAATCCAGTTATCTAAGTATAACGGGGGGGGGTAGGGGGGGGGAAGGGTCTGTGGCGGATCGGCGGATTTGGCCAAAAATTTTGTTCGGATTGCGGATTCAACAATAATTTCAGCGGATGTGCGGATCCAATAAATCTGATGGATTCGGATTCTGGCAAAAATCTCGTGCGGATTATGGATTTAAAGCAATTCTAGCCGAACTGCGGATCTTTCAATGGCCGGATAGGCGGATTTGGCACTGAAAATGCGCGGATCAGCGGATCCTGTACCCCCCTTTCAACCTCCCCCCCATAACTATTCCTGAAATGGCATATATTTTGTGAACACAATTGTCACTGATTGCTTTTTGTTTGTGTTTGGTTCTTTGTGGGGAATGTAGCTCGGTAGAGCGGACTCGCTTGGCGCGCCACACGAAATACCAGTGACTATGG
>JAOBRD020059212.1:0-10479 GCA_027575215.2 Hydrozoanthus sils
AAAAGTTTGACTTAACACAAAATTTGCACAAAACAAAACACAAAATTTACCTGTGAACAAAGGTGCCTAAACTCGTGCCTGGTCAATTTAATCTTGTTTCAATATGAACCCGTTTGGTTGTAAAATTGTACGCGCTTAAAGAAATTCCATTTTTTTCTTGATATTTTCAATCGAGACAGGCGCTGGCGGAGATGCTTTAGGAACTTTTCAGTATCCCTAAAATTTGAAAAAACTAAAGCTATCTTAAATGTTTTAAAACTACTACTGCAAATAACTCACTATCGGGTTTATTTTAGAAGGTTTTTGAATTTTCGAATTTTTACAACTGTTGCAGCTAGCACTCTCGATTTTTACAATCACCGACTCTTAAAAGATGTCTTTGAAAAACATAAAAACAATTGTTTAAGGCTAAAAGCCATTGTCAACAATAGGTAAAGTTGTAAAATTCCCTTCTATCGAAAATATCGTTTTAGCAAACCTTAACTAGAAATTGTTATTTTAATTTTAAATCTTTATTTAAAAACAGAAAAAAAATCTCTTATTTCAATGCATCATAATGGCTGCGGTTCCCCTAACCAAGTTTAACTAAAAAAACCAGAAATTAGTCAAAAGAACCCCCCTCCCTCCAACCCTTTATCTTCCACAAATCCCCCCTCCCCCTTTATTTTCCACTCACCACAGTTTTGTTTAACCCGAGATTATTCGAAATTGGTGAAAACAATTAATGTTTGCTGCTCAGAAGCTTATAATCTTCAAATTATCTTAAATCCTGGTTTCTATATAATTGATCCCGTCGCTACAGTCGTGAACCGAATTATTCAGGAACAGGAGCGATTGGAGCGACGGAGCGACTCATAGGTTTCCATATAATCGCTACGATCGCAACTTAATTGGCTAACGAGCAAGGTAGTCTGAGCCGAGACATCTTATTTATCATTATTTATTGGACTGAAGTGCAAAACATAAATTTTACATAAGGGATATCTTATTAAGTCCCTCTATTACATAACTTGAGATGATGCGAAATAAGTAAAAGCAACGAATGATTTGAGCCCGAAAGTTTACAATCTTCACCGTCTGAAACAAGCGCTTCATTACCCTAGAGCTATAAAACCCAAGATTTGGAAACAATAAGTTTCGGACGCAGACAAAAGGCCTGCCTGAATTAAAGATATAATTTTTTTTTGCCTTTTAAGGCATGAATGCCTTCATGTAATCAAAAGGGCTCTGTATTATCGATCATTTCCCATTGGCCGAGAGAAGCGTAGGCTCTACTTTACCTGAGCTGGTTGAACTGGTTTTATGAACCAATTTGGAAATAGGTTTGCGTTCCAATAAAAGCGAAGTAGACACGCATTAATGTTGGAAGAGATTGTTTCTGGTAAAATTCCGAGAATTTTTCCTTAACGTTCATGCCTTTCTCTGTAACGTGTCTGTTTGTGCGTAACGCTGACATTAACTTCTTTGTCGGTCGTGGCAGGTTAAATACCAAACAGTTTTAAAATAGTAATTTAAAATCGCATTTCTGCTTGGTTCACCTTTGATTGTTTAAATTGAACTTGTTGTAGTGTAATTAAGAAATCAAGTTTCAAATGTATTCCAAATTAATGCAAGAACAAATTAGTAGTGGTAGGCCTTCGTCGGTCTGTACTGACCTTGCTAGCTTCGTCTATGACTGAGAACCCAATTCGTGAATGGCAGTCACGATTACAAACGTCCCACTTGAAGGCAGTGTCAATAGTTTGGTATTGATGCGCTTTTTTCTGCGCGTTTTCTTGGCAATATCAGCACTGCAGAGGTTGTCTTCTCCAGTCTTCAACTGTATCCGAAGGGTACTTCTCAGGTTTCACTGTTGATGCCCACAGCTTTCATGTCTCGCTTACATACGTCTTTATAGCGCCAGCGGTGCTGTGGACGGCCTTTAGCCTTTGACCAGTTGTTAGTTCACCCTAGAGAATGTCTTTCGGAACAAATGAGATGAAGTTAATTTTAGATAGTTGAAGTTAATATTAGATAGTTCCTTAAAGCAAAATATTTAGCTATGTATTTGACTGAATGGTTTTAAGATTTTTAATTTGTGAATTTAACGATAGCACGATAACGGCAAAAGGTGTTTCATGCATTTTCAACTAAACAACACTAAAAATTGAATTCTAAATTGAAACTTTTATAATCATTTTATGATAATTAAGGCAGTTCTGCTGTCTCTGGTTTGCATTTCTTGCTGCATAAAGTAATTGTGTACTTGGGAGCTCTCGAAGAGTCTTCATCTTATTTGTGTACTCCTAGTTCATTAACTGGATAAACTAAATTGAAGTAAGTCACCTAGAAGTCTTTGTCTTCAGCTGTTTTTTATTCATTGCATGCATTCTATTCTTTAGGGCATATATCATGTTTTGATGTACTTTCGCTTACGTACATTTTTACTTTTCCTTGTCCAATTTGCCACTTCCAGGCTTCCTCAATGAATCTAATATTGAGTTAAGGCTTTTGTTTTGTCAAAGTGATTTTTTAGCAGAATTAGGCAAAAGATCTAGATATTAAGTTTCTTTAAAATATTTTCATTTATAAGTTTCCTACCGTTTAAGAGATAGTAGCAAAGAATACAAAAAGTTCCCAAACTTTTATGGCTTTAAAAAATCATTTATCTTTTTAGCTAAGGTTTGACGTAATGAAAAACAAAAAAAAAACACTAATCATTTTAATGAAAGAAATGTTAAACTGACTAAATGTTGAAAACGAAAACCACTCCAGTCCCTGTTTTCCATTCAATCATGCACAAAACATTTTGGTTTTCCATGCTGATTCAGGTGACTTTTTAATGAGTACCCAAGCTTACTGCAATTTACAGCTAGTTTTCAAGGTAACTTCAGGGCCCCGTTCGAAAGACGATTAGCCCTATACTAGGGTTAATTGGTTGTCATGGTAATTAACTAGTTGTCAAATAGGTCCGATAAAACTTAATTTTGAAACATACGGCTATTTAACAATTAAGGTTACTCGGGACTCTTTTTATAATTTACAACAAATTTGCAAGTTTAGTTCAGTTCCATTTTGCGATTTTCAACTATATTTCACGTTGAGATGTTAGGCTTCCTTTTGGAATTTACAGATAATGTACAAGGTTAATTTAGGTTTCTTTTGCAATTTAGATCTTGCTAATGTTCATAGTAAGATTCTGTTTCAACTTGGACTTTACAGCTAACTTAAAAGTTCAGACGAAGCAGTGTTTTTTGTAGTTTCACGGCTAAATTTCAAGGTCAGTTCGGCCCTGCTATTTTGCAAGTTGAAGTAAGAACCATTTGCGTACTACAGCTGTTTTTCAAGGTCAAGGGAAGCCTCCGTTTGCAATTTACAGTATATTTACAAGTTGACATTAGCCACTCTTTTGCGCTTTACATCTGATTTCTAGGATGCATCAAGACTGTTATATAGAATTTCCATCTAGTTTTTAAGGTCTTATCAGGCCCTCTATTTGGATTTTACAACTAGTTTACAAAGTGAGGTTAGGCCTCCTTTTCGAAATTACAGCTAATGTTCAAGTTGAGAACAACCCTTTCTGCAAATCAAGCTAGTAATTTTCAAGGCTACACCGGACCTCCTGCAGCGTTTTAAAGCTAATTTGAGATCATGTGAGATCAGGCAACCTTTTAAATTTTACAGCTAACATATAAGGTTAGATCGGGCTTCCTTTTGCGTTTTCGAGGGAAGTTTCGACTTCATTTTGCAATTGGGTTCTACAGCTAATTTACAAGTTCAGATGAAGCATGTTTTTCCAATTCACAGCTAAACTTTAAATTCAGATCAGCCCCCCCTCCCCCCTCCCTCCATATTTTGCAAGTTGAGATCAGGCCCCGTTTTTTAAATTCCAGATAACCTTCAAGATTGGTCTGAATTTTGGATTTTACAGCTAACTTACAACGTCAGCCTGTTTTTGCAACTAAGCCTGTTTTTGCAATTTGTATATAGTCTTGTTCAAATTTTACTCGAAAAGTTTAGAGGAATGATTTGCAGCTCGTAGTTCCTTCTCAAGCACCTATCAGTTATACGCCATCTGTTTCTAAGCAGCTATCAAACTCCATTTCTAGCAAAACTGGCAATTAAACTGTGTCAGGTGAAACTGTAAGATTAATGGTAATTAAGTATGTTAAAGGTTTCATTTGCAAGACTCTTTTATACCAAAGAACTACAAGTTTTTGTTCGAGAGATTATTTTCTTTTTGAAAATAGTTTCTTGGTTTAGTTAGATCCCTCCTGCATTTTGAGTTTTCAATGCTAGGGCTTTTATGATACGAAATTCTTTCTACGAAAATATCTTAAATTTTAGATTATATGTGGTCTTGAGAACTCTTCTTTCCGTTTGATAAAAGTAGAGTAAAAGCTGTTGTTAATTGTACTAGTTTAGAGCAAACAAAAATGTGTCTGTTATTCTTAAGTTTTGGGATCAGTTTGCTCAAGATTTTGGTAAACTTCCACGTTTCCAAAAAAGGGATATTTTGTGATTTCTGGTATATTGTTTATCACACTTCTTGTGAAAAAGTTTTATGCAATTTGCTTGATCACATGTAGTACATGATCAAGCAAATTGCATAAAAACTTCTCAAACCACATTACTAACCAGTACAATTTTATTGGACTTTAACGGCAAAGAGATATTACTATGTGGGGTTTTTCCTCAGCAAAAGGCAGAGAACCTAACAGGACATCGAGCCATACCTTCGGGTTACTTCCGATACTCTAACCCACTGAGCTACAGATTCTCACAATGGAAGCTAGGTCTCTAATTCTTTCTACTAACATAATATTTTTTGGAAAAAAGTTTTCTACTTTATTTGCTCCTTTTTGAAATGATGCACATTTTAGGATACAATAAAAAAAGTCACTCACTGCATGATAAGCAACTTTATTCTTTTACCATCAGTTTTGTTGTCACAAGTTCCTTACATGATAACTGTAGTAGCCTCTTTATTTTAGTCTCTAAAAGAACTGTAGTTTCAAATGTTAAAACGTTTAAACCCCACAATGAGAGACATCTCCGCTGTTAATTCGCCTTAAGAGTTATTTATTGCATTGAAAACTTCGTAACGGAGAGGTGTGAAGTTGTATGTGCCTGCTAAAAGATCCTTCGCGTTACTTTGACCATATTTGTAACCGCCCGGGGGAAGATAGGTGTGGCCCAAGTTGGTATAGCTGTTGCGGTTATGTCCTGCATTATTGGCGATATAAAGGTCGTGTCCGCCTCCGAATGTAGGACCATACCCGTTGTTGCTGTAGTAACAGTTTTGGGGATACTTGTATTGTCTCATCATAGTTGGGGCAAGATTATACTTGTTCTTCAAGGTAAATAACCAGCCGTGGTTGTCATTTATGTAGTTTTTAAGGTTTCCTACGGGATCAAGATGAAAGCACTGTTAACAAGATATTATGCCATAACCTGACTCAGGCAATTACAATTGCTACCGCATAGTTTATTTATGATTTTGAAACAGATTGATGTCTGAAAATATTTCTTGTCTCACTTTGTCAGCATTTGGGACGAAAATATGAACGAGCTTACGTAATGGCTTTTTTAATGCGAACGTCGCTCATGCAAGAAATTTGTCGGCAGTTAGTTACAAGATTGTATATATCGTGGTCAAAACTTTTTCCGCCTGGTAAAATATTTTATAGCTATAGGTATATTGGTATACATATTTTTTAAAGTAAACGTTTTCTATCCTTAAGATCATTCTCAGAAATAAAATGTTTTAGAAGATACGTTGACGTTGTTTGTATCGTATGTATATGCTTATAAAATTTCTCATTTCTTCTATACTAATAGTTAAACCACGAAACTCCTCGATTCTGATTGGTTGAGAGCCGTGCTGCTTTTCGTACTCACAGCACCAAAAAATGTTAGCTCAGTAAAATTTACTTTATGACTACGACTACGACTATGACTACTACTTCGACTACATTGCAATACTGCCACAAAATAGCCCTAGATATTTACTCTTTCAAGAACCAATTAGAGCGCACGAAAAACTTTTCACTGATTTGCTATGTTCTATAAACAGATAGTTCTTACTCATATACTTACAATAAAGATTGTAGAGTAAGTTAAATGTCCCACTTACAGCTGTAAGTGTTGCAATTTCTGAATCACTCCGGAAAATGCAATACTACTATATGTGATGTAAAATAGTTCGAGATTTATTTTACAAAAAAGACGTTGATTGTTTTTACACGAACGCATGACAACACAAGGGAAACAGTTAAAAACAGCTATAGCCTGTGCGTTTTTATCTCTAAAGTGCTTAGCGATGAGTTTACAATTTCTTATAACTTATGTCTCTTGCTTTTCTATCAATAGTTGGAGAGAATTTTATAATTCATCTTCAAGATTTTTTGGTGGCCGGTCATCAAATTTCGTATACAGTACCCAGCAATGATTAGCGCATTGAGGGGAGAATAAAGAGTTTTCGCAAATGCCGTTTAATTTTGCTCAGGCTCGCTTATTGAAAGCATTACCGAAATTTAGTACTTCCTCGATGGCTAATTTAGTACTTCCTCAGACGAAGGTCTAACGCTCGAAACGTCAGCTTTTCTCATCATCTCACGGCGACGATAATTCATTTATCATATAATACTTCAGGCTAATAGTAATATTTTTTCTTTGTTTTAGGAGTCTGATATAGGCGAGTCACTTTTATCTATAAATTCTCAAATGCTAAAAGTAATTTTCTATATAACGTTTTAAATCAGTATATATATATATATAACATGAGGGACGTTTATCCGAGAAAATTAAGGCGCGACTAAAAAAAGGCGCGCCTTATCTTAGGCGCAAGAAGGTGCATTTATACGACTGAGTCTTTGCTTAGGTACGAACCAATCCTATAAATGGCTGGCGCCTTACTTAGCACCAAAGTTTGTTTTGATGTCTCGTTTTGGATCTGGTTGCCATGCCAATGTAGTACTGGCGAATGGAGTCTGGGGTAACACTAAAAAACCATCGCATGCGCAGCTGGTGTTGGTGCCTTGCATAGGAGGCAAAGAACACGACAAACCATTTATACGAAAAGCTTCACACCAAAGGTAAGGCGCAACTTAGATTAAGACATCTTGAAACCCTAGCCTAGCATAAGGCGCGCCTTACGTTAGGCACGACTTGTGTAACGAGTTTGTACTGTTTGTACGGGCGTTTTGCACCTAAGATAAGGCGCACTTTGTTTTAGTCGCGCCTTAGTTCTCTCGTATAAACGACCCTAATAAGTTACTTAGTGAAAGCTAGATTTGCATTTCTATTAGCCCGTTAATTCAGTCCTGGTTTATATGAAAATCCTCTCAACTAGAGACTATACATTTCAAATAAATAGCTGGGAGAATTCACTTTCGTTTTTTAGAAGTTTGCTTTGTTTTTTGTTGATTCTTATTAACTCAATACCCAAAACCTTATTTTGTATAACAATGTAATGAGAAGTAGGATGTCGACAATTGAATAAAACTGATAGGGTTCATAAAGCGGATTTTTTTTCCGACAAGATTTTTAAGTACCTAACTTTCTAGCTAAATACAAGGCCTTAATCATTTTATTTGATGACCGTTGAGGCCGGAGGTAAATAAAGAATATAGCATTTGGCGATTTGCCAACCAATCTACTTGCTTTCTTAGCTTCGAAATCCTAACGACACACATTTAACCGTTTGAAATTCAGTTTTGTCGATCTTACCGTTCCAGCTACGATAGCTGTAACCGCCAAAGTAATACTCGTGCCCTCCAACATTAGTCTTCACTATGGTTACTGTAGGTCCGCGGTTATCGCAGAAGTTGTGAAAGGTACTGCTACCGAAACCTCTAACGGCTGTGTCAAAACATTTTACCCAACGTTTGTTTTGTTCACCAGGCGTAGTTTTGAGCCAACCCTCAAGAATACTAACATAATGAGCGTTCCCTCCAATGATTTGCGACTGTTCAATGCCACTACCAGAGCGTTCTGAAAGTAGAGACATGGAATAAGTTTGTTTCTGGAGAAATAAAATTATTTAGGTAAAGTTATGGATAAAGCAAGTTGATGGAAGTTGATGCATGCTCTATACGCATTTTTTGTCTTTACTGTAGGTGTTTATTTAATGATTAATCTCTATTACATTTTCCTGATTCATGGCGTACGTTGTAAGATTTATTTGTTTTGTAATTTAACAAGACTTTTTGTAAGAAATGGTAACTACTAATTTGCGCAGATGAATTGCACGGTTTTTGCTTAATAATACGTCGTCAATTATTGCTGGAAAAAAAATTCTAAACTTTTGCTTTCAGAACTTGTGGCTGAAAAAATTAGTAAAACTTCAAAAAGGAGTACACTAGCTTTTAAAAACTTGTCAGTTTGAGATTACGAAAAATTATTACAAACAAAGACAAAAAACTAAACCCAATGACGTCAAACCGAGCAACATTGTCGGACAGGTAACAGAGATTTTGCTGTCATTAAAGGAGGTTCAAAAAATAAATACTTGGTAAATAAAAGATTGCTTGTCTTGGTCCTAAATATTGTTGCCCGCTCAGAGGTGCTTGTACAGAGAAAGATTAGCTCCAAGGCTTTATATGATGCATTTTCAGCAAGTTAAGTTTTATTCTTTGTCGTAGCAATAACATCCTATGCGCATGCATTGTTTGTATATGTTGTTTGTGCATGCACGCGGATTAGTGTAGCTGTCTGTTGAGTTGATGCGTTTCATCACTAGATTTAAGAAAACTTGATACGCTTTCCAGTAAGACATACAATAACAAAAAACATGTAAGAAAAACTCCTTTCAACCAAGAATACCTCCGCAGGTGCTCCCTTTGTAGCCAGGTTTACAGGTGCAGCTGAACTTGTTTCCGCCCAGTTCTTTACAGGTTCCTCCGTTCTTGCAAGGCGTCTTTGTGCACGGGTGGGGGATACCTGTAGAAAAGTGGGATTGAAACATTTTATAGAATTTTTCTGATTTAAAGAGAGAGATAAACAACGGAAAGGCAGAGAAGGGACAGGTTGAGAAAGGTTTGGGGGAGGAAAACTAAGAGAAAGGATTCTTGGAAGGGAATATAGGGAAAGGACTCTTACAATAGGAAGATAGGAATGGTAAACTTGAGAAAGAATTCGGAGAAGGGAAGTTAGAGAAGGGAATTTTGTGTTTGTAAAGATAGGAAAGAAGAAGGAAAAGAAAGGGGTCTGGGAGGGAATGGTAGGGACGGAAAAAGTGAAGCATTGAGTATGGGAAGGAAAGGTGGGAAGGTATAATAACAGAGTGGTTCCGGGAAGGGATGGGAAAAGGTAGAGAATATATTATAGCAAATGAACAGAATGGTAAAGATAGTAAAATTATGCTCTAGATAACAGATAAAAATTGGATTCTACATGGCAAAGAGAAATAGAGATAATTCTGGGAAAGGAAAGGTGAAAAGGTGAATTCCAACAATAAAATCGAACTAGGAGCTTAAGGAAGACGAAAGGGGCCTAAAACGCGAAAGGAGAGAAGAGTATCTAGAACAGGAAAGATAGAGAAAGAGTTCTTGGAAGGGAAACTGAGCAGACAACCGGTTGTTTGAAGTAAAAGATTTAAAAAACTAGATCTGGGAGGAGCAAATGTTTTACATCTACTTTCCTTTAGGACTAATACTCAGAAAAGCAGTTCATTCGATCAAAAGTCATTTGAAGGTAATCAGAAACTACAGGTAAAAGGACTTAAGATAGTACGGCAATAAACAGTAGCCGTGGTTGCAAAACATCATCTCGATGGAACGAAAAGTTCTAAGCTGGAAACCAAAAACACAAGAACACAAGCCTTTTAAAACTGTTGCCTCTATCCTGGCTAAGGCCAGAGTACTATCAACAGATCAGGTTGCAAAATAAATAATGAAAAAAGAAAAAAAAACAACAAAAAATCACATCCTCTCCTTGTTTTAGTTAACAAATATAAACAAATCTATAAATTTCAACTCACGTTTTTCACAATGAGGTCCTTCATGTTCTGATGAACACTTGCATTCATAAGTTTTGTCAGGATTGGTGAGTCGGACACATTTACCGCCATTTAAACAGGGATTATTGTTCGGTGAACACGGATCCTCTGTTGATGATGAGTTTGAACGAGTAAGTCATTCAGATAAAGCCGGAAAGCGCATGTATTGCAAAGCAAGGAAGACAGACACCCAGATTGACAGACACACAGACAGAAAGACAGACTGATACATAGACAGATTATTTCAAGGTTCAAATAGCTTTATTCGAATGACCGTGTTTAAAATACAGGAATTGCTAAAGCGTCTTTTTTACAACAATAACAAAATCGCAAAACGACATTCTATGGTAAACTACAGAAGAATTAAAGGTACATTAAAAACAAAAACATTAAAGAAAACAGCTAAGTATAGTATAAACTACAAGATATAGATATAGATAGATAGATAGATAGATAGATAGATAGATAGATAGATAGATAGATAGATAGATAGATAGATA
>JAOBRD020059316.1:0-10478 GCA_027575215.2 Hydrozoanthus sils
CGAGAGTATTTCTCCATCCCCCTCCCCCCCCACCCCCATCGGCACTCCTGTTCAGTGGGACTCTATTCTAGACCAATTTCCTATGATTACTACACCCTATCCCAGAGCAAATGGTTTGAAAACCATACCCTTTCCAGTAGCACATACCGGTATAGCTAATATATGAGAGTACCCCCCTCCCCTGGGCCCTTTTCAGACTAAAGGGCTAAGTAACATGTGTTTTTTGCTTTAGGTGCTCAATGGCATTGGTGCATTCAAGAATTAGGAGGCTTTTTTATGGGTGTGAAAACCCAAGATCTGGAGCTCTTGGCAGTAGATACAAGATTCACACTCAGCCAGGACTAAACCACCATTTTGAGGTGTTTGCAGGCATTCTAGAGAAAGAGTGTAAACTGTTGCATGACAAAACCTAGAGATAAAAAAAATAAAGTCCAAGGAACAAACTTTGATTTTATGTAACAAATTTATCTACACTTGTTGTGTACCTATGTCAACTCTTAGTGAACCTGCAGTGTTTTGGACCTTTTTGCCAGCTAATTTAGAGCTTAATTGCTACTAGTGGAAAAACTGACATGAATCTTTTTCGACGTTTTCTATTCCAATCTACAGATTAGAAGGAGAATTAACACTTCTATAATAACAAATTTTTTAGGAGCTCTCCAAGTGTCTTTATTTTCCCAATGAACTGAGCGAAAAATCTGTTTGTCATTACAGAGTTGCAATTAATCGCCATATTGATGTCAATGACTCAACTCAGGACAACTAAAAATATGTACATAATGTCAACCATAGGCAAAACACGCCCAAAAAATTATTTTATAGTGATAAAACAACAAAAGACACCCATTTGGCTTCTCTGTATACAATGCAGTTAATTTGAGGGCAGCACGGGTTGAGTCATTGATGTTGTATTTTTTGTCAGTGCTCAAGTCAGCATGGTGTAGGTGATTCGCTCTTGACAAAAATCACCAGCATTTAATGTTTTTGATCTCAAATGTTTATCTTATATCACTATTTGAATCATGATTCTGCAACAAAAAAAAGAGATTTCAGCACTAGTAGCACTTTAAACAGGTTTTGTTGAGAGGGTGTGATCCAGGGGTTACTCTCCCTATTGGTATAAAAGTGGTCCTTTTTGTACTTTTTTAGGAGTCAAAATCTGCAATTTGTTTTTTTTAGGGGTTTTCATAGAAAAATCAAGGTTATTTAATGTAAATTGTAATTTTGGGGCATTCAATTTAAACAAAACACGTGCTTTTTTCTGCAGTTTTATCCTGCCTTCTCAAGTTAGCCATACTTTTATATTTTTAAAAGTTAATTTTGTAATTGCACTAATTAGTTTTATTCTGCAAAGCTTGAAATTCGCATTTTGTACAAATCTAAAAGTTAATAAATCGTGATTAAGGCTTAAGGCACTTTTTAAAAATGCTGAAGTTTGTCTTCATTTGAGTAAATTTCCCCCACCCCCACCCCCAGGTAGGGTGGTGTAGTACATTGAATGGTTGGTATATCAGATATATTATTGGTCTGTAGACTAAAGTCAGTGAGACATCGGAGTTTTTTATATTGCCTGTAGGGGGCGTCGTAAAATCAGTTTTTGATCGCTCAACGTCTAGTGGCCAGCTGGCTGTAAGAGAAAATGATAAAAAGCTGAAAAAACTCTTCTTTACGTTGAATCGCAAGAGTTTTAGAGAGTAAATCATGTGGTTGTCGAATTGGTTAAGCCAACATGCCATGAACACCCCACTGTATCATGGAGTTAATAAAATACAAAAACAAAAGTAAACATTATTAGATAAAGTCATTTAATATCAGTCTCATTTTATCGACAGCGCGTACACTTATTTGTGCCAGTGCATTGACTTTTTAATTTTTTTTTTTTTACAAAAGAAATGTATGAGGAAAAAAACGAAAAATGTTTCCCTTTTGTGAAACAATAAACTGAGTGACGAGCAATTCGGATTTGTCAGAGTACCGTAAAACAAGGGCTCACATGGGTGGTGAACTGGGGGGGGGGGGGCACTGGTCCCTCCAATAATTTGGTTGCCCCCTCCTTAATTTCTGGATAACAACAGCAACCTCGGATTCATAACGAAGTGTTACAAATTCCGCACTGTGCTCCCCCTCCCAATAATTTTTTCGCCACCCATGGTTCATTCTTTCTTCGGACAAGAGACAAAACTCGTCTCCCGTCCGAAAAAAAGGAAGAAAAAGACGTTTTAAAATGAACCCTTGCGAGTTATAAATTAAATAGGTATATGAGTCATATCAAAACTTAGGTTGGTAGTCAGTGGTGTAGATTTACTCCTAAACCGACACAAAAAGTATTGAACTAAAGAAAGCGTCCTCCCTTACTGAATTTTGGGGAATTTCGCTGATAGACCGGGATATTTTTAAGTGGCCTAACGGGGAGGGGGGAGAAGCCGAGGGGGTGAGCCTTAGGCGTTCAATGGACGTTAGACGGTCGAAAATCGATTTTACAACGCCTAGATTCAAAGTAAATTTAGGTTTGTGCAAAGAAACAGTGGGTTTGTTCGCAAATCTTTGTTATTATTTCTAACAAAAGTTACAAGCTTTGCATTTTGAAACTGTTATTATTTGTTTCATAGTTGTTATCAAGGCGAAGGAAATAAACTTGGTGGTTGCATAATTATTGTTTTAAAGTGTTTTAAAAAGTTTTAAAAACGAATTCACACAAATATTTTTAATAGTCGCCGCGAAACAAAACATTCACCATTTGTGGGCTGTCAACCTGATATGACGTCATATTTTAATAGGCGCCGGATTGAACGGCAGCAGAAAGGTTTTCTCTTGGTTTTGTGTTTAAGTTATATTTAATCCTTCATTTGTTCAGTGTTATTGGGTTTTGTTTCATCTAAAAGATTTCTTTTAGTTCTCAAGACGAATCCTGTGGCAGCTCTTGATTTCAAGGCGCCGAAACAGCAAGTTAATGGAGAAATTTGTGGAACTAATTGCGTTCGCCTTTTTGGTTGCGATTGTCAACGTTGGAATTAGCGCTCCGACCAACACCACGAAAGCAGCAATTTCTACCAGCTCGAAACTAAACATCTCTTCAAATTTAAACAGTAGTGTAGCAGTTAATTCTACATCGTTGAACTCTACAGTTTTGTGTAACGCGAAAAACAGTAATCTCAACTGTACCATTGCCAGCAATAGTAGCGTAAACACGACGCAGCTGCCCCAAAATTTTTCAACAAACATTGCAGCCACCGTTGCTGTTAATTTATCAAGTATTTGCTCATCAAACAGCACAAGAAATGTCATTGTTTATTGCGATAGTGAAAAGCTTAATTTGACGCAGATTTGTGGACGATCCAACGGAACAAAAGTATCCATTCAATGTGCTAACGTCAGTCAGAGCTTGGTTTCGGAACCATCTAGAGGAAATGCTAACTTTACCACGTCGACAAATCCTTCAGATGGCAACCATACTTCAGTGGTAAAGGCAACTAAAATAACCCCATCAATTTCTGTCTCAGTAGCAACACAAGAAATCGCAGCAACTCCAGTAACTTTTGCTTTATCGTCTTTTAAAGTAGTAGAGGCGACTTCAGTTAGCGAGGTGTTATTTCCTTCGTCTGTTAAACTATCGCTTTCGACATCTCCCACGTCGCAAAAACCCCTAGCCACATCGCAATCGATCGTAACAGAATCAGCCACATCGCAATCGACCGTAACAGAATCAGCCACATCAAAATCAACTACAGCAGAATCAACCACATCGAAATCCACAACAGCAGAATCAACCTCATCAAAATCGACTACAGCAGAATCGACGACAGCGGAATCAACCACATCGCAATCTTCGACGACAGCGGAATCAACCAGTGCAAAATCGACTACAGCAGAATCGACGACATTGGCAGAATCAACTGCATTGCCAACCTCTGCGAAAACAACGGAAATCTCAACAGCTGACACGACTCAGAAATCTACAACACTTACAACGTCAGAGCTGGCTACAACAACAACAACAACAAAAAAAACAACAAGTGCGGCGACTAGTCAGAAAGAAACAAAGAACTCGAAATCCAGCATCCCTACAACAACTTGTGAGTGGTTCATTAATTCAAACCAATTTTTGATGAAATTCTATTGTATCCAAAAACAGTGTGGCTTAATTAACAATGTAGGTTCATGCCCTGACAAATCCTAAGCTTGTATATTCAATTTTTTAGTTATTGATTATGTTGTCAGTTTCCCTTTTTTCTCTTTTAGAAGTACACAGTATGTTAAGTTACAATCCATAACTAAGCAAAACTTAGTACATAAATTAATTTGCTGTTATTTTATATTTTACTTTTAATTCCAAGAATAATTTATTTTTAGGCTTGTGAAATCATTTCTACTTTAGAGCTTAGACAATAATGATAAAAGTGAATAGTCCATTGACATATTACACTGATTAATCGAGTTCGATATTATGGATTTAATATTTACTTTCATGTTAAAAAGTGTTTTGAATATTACTGTTGCTGATCAAATTAACCTTTTTAGTTCCAGTCAGTTGTCAAAAAATGCAAAAATAAGACAATCTTGGTAAAGAAAAAATGAAAAATAGTAATTGATCAAAAAAGCAAACTACTGAAGGTGAAAAGTCAAATTCTCCCAATCTTGTTCAATGAAAAATAATGGCTCTATATGGGAGAATTTACCAATACAACTGGGACTGAAAGGGTATGGTTAACCACTCTAGATGGGTGAATTTACCAATACAACTGGGACTGAAAGGGTTAACCACTCTAGTTGGGAGAATTAACCAATATAACTGAGACTGAAAGGGTTAACCACTCTAGATGGGAGAATTTACTAAATATAGAACTGGGACTGAAAGGGTTAACCATTCTTGATGGGAGAATTTACTAATACAACTGGAACTACTAAAAGGGTTAACTATTTTAGGTGGGAGAATTTACCAATACAACTGGGACTGAAAGTGTTAACCATTCTAGATGGGAGAATTTACCAATTGACAAATTTACTCTTTTTTTTTCAAATTTACAGCTAAATTAGAAGCAGCCAAAAATGCAAAGGTATGCTCACAGTAATTATATATTGTTCACAGTAATTATATACCGTTCACAATACATACTGCCCATGAATTTCATTTATTTTCTGGTTAATTTCAGCTAATCTAGATACTTTGACAATATTATTTAAGGGTGATAGTTTTATATTCATAGGAGTATGTCTTACAAACTAGTTCTTAAGTACCTCCATTTTATGCAGATTATGGCAGATTGCCCTCCCCCCCCCCCAGGGTAATAAAGGGTTATTTCATGATCTGCTATTTGGTCAAAGATAAGTCTGTGACTCTTTAATGGATGTAATTTTCACCTGTTATTAGATTGAAAATAAGTCCATGATCTGTTATTGACTTGAATTTAATTATATGAAAAATGTCTTATCATGATATGTACATGTTACAGCATTCACAACAAGACCGCTATGATTTATTATCTATGACCCCTTTACCACCCTGACCACAGTGTTTTAAATGTTTTATAAATTTGTTTAAAAATGCTTATGTACACATGTACTTATTTTAACTTTTTTTGCAGGAGGTGACGTTCTTTTATAAGAATGTCTTAATGCCAGTTGGAGCCGGAGTGTGCGGAGCTTTGGCTATTGCATTAGCTGTTATTATATTCCGATGTTGCAGAAGGAGAAAACTAAAGAAGGTTCGCTATTTTGGAAAGGTTAGTGCTCTGTAATAATATTCTAAGCTTCTATAAATTTGAGAATGCAACATGTACAGAGTTAACAACTCTGTGTTTAAATACAGGCCTGCAGCCAGGATTTCATGAGGGAACTAGGTATGATCAAATGAGAAGATGGACCAAATGAGTGGTTCTAGCTAGGGGCATGTTTCCCTGGAAATTTTTGAAATTGATGAGGTTATCTGAGACTAAAATGAAAACAGGCAGGCAAAACCAATCTTAAAATCCTGGATGTTATTCAAACTAGTGAACTTGAAAATCAATTTAGAAAAGCAAAGGAATAATAAGTTTTTTCAAATAGATGGTCAACAAAAAAGTGGACCTTTGCTGCCTGTGAGGGTATGTGAGCATACCCATCACCCCCCTCCCCTCCCCTCTCTGTGGGCCTTGAATGATCATGTCTTGCTCTCCTTGCAACTTCTCTTGATCTTTTGATCTATACTCAAATATAAAAAACCAATTCAAAGTTTCTTTGTCAAGATTTATCTGTGTTTAAATCAAAGGTAACTTCTGGATACTCATGGAGCTCAAGTGTCATCAAGAAATTATTGTAAACCTACTATTTTGTAATATTGACAATGAGCAGTGATTTGATTGGATGGAACAACTTTCTATTGTTACACTTTTCCCCCACATCCATTTCAATATGTGTGTGGATTCTCCACTTACAAAAAGATCCAGATAACAAAGTGCCCTTTATTCCCCAAAACTTTTCATAGTCAGGATTGTTTTTGTATATGGGGGACGTTTGAATTATTGGGAATATTTAGTGATATGGTCCTGAAAAAAATGTTGAAACCTGGAGGCCAGATAAATATCTTTGTCACTATTACTTGATTAAGGTTTTTAAAGTTTGCATTTATAATGTTCACAATTAAGTCATAAACCTAGTGTTGTTTTTGAAAAAAAGTCAGCAATAAATGTTTTCTTTCCTTACTGATTATACAGTAATAATAAAATTGATATTCTTGATTTTCAATATTCTTGGTTAGATCAAAATGATGAAGAGACAACAGTGGAATATATATATAGCTGCCCACAGAAAAACATACATATATACATAAAATTATTACTCATTATTGCTTACTTGATTTTCTCTGACAGCCAACAAAGCACATGATGTATATGGATCAAATGAACCTACTGGGTGACTCCAGTGATGAGGAATGATCAGAGAGTAATAATTATTGTAAACTGATTTTGCACATCTCTTGGAGTTTATAATTAAAAAGCTGTAATTATTTAGTCAGAATGCACACTTCCCAGTTCAATCATATTTGTTCATCCTATATGTGCATGTAACCCTTACAGCCCCTACTAAGTTCTACCAATTAGAACTCATACTTTTCCTGTTACCAGTTTAGGAGAATTTTGCTTTTCATCTTCAGAAGTTTTCTATGTAGGGCTCGAAAAATTTCCAAAGTTCCTACTAGCCATGGGCTAGTAAGCACCATAATTTACTAGCCCAGATCTTGAGTTTGCTTGCCCAGCATAAGTTAACGTAAACATAGAGACTCATCCTCATGCCAAACAACTGGAATGGCAGAAAAAAAGACGTGCACTCAAGCATCCATTCATTAATCCCACAGACAACTTGCAGTGAAGCCTGGATCATAATTCATAAATAGATCAAAACATGATGGCAAAAATCACTCATTAGAGCTAAATTTTCCTCGAAAATTGTTGTGAAAGTATCTTATTATTCACTCATGATTTGTGCACTATCAAGCAATTGAAAGTATCCTTAATCTTTTTAGAATTCTCTGAGATATATGGTAGTGACGTAATTAGAGAACTGATGTGCTTGCCCGTCGGGCACTTGCCAGCCTGACTTGAATAATTGCTAGCCCTGGGCATTGGGCTAGTGGATTTTTGAAGCCCTGCTATGTTTGATCAATTTCCATTTTTCTTATTACAAAATTACCTATTTTGTATGAGTTATGTAAGGAGAAGTTAGATGTTGATTAACTGACTGTGCTGAAAAGGTTAACTGAACAAAAGGCCATCTCAAACTTCCTGATATAACCTTGAAGCGAATATCAATGCCAAAATGATAGAAGCCTTTCTATGGCTAACAGTCGCAATCTTGGACTGGTTTCGGCCAACTCTTGCCTAATGAACCCAGATAAAAGTATGGCAACCATTCAGGAACTTTGAACAGGCTGGTTTTGTTTTTAAGATCATAACACTAAATTAAACAAGTTTATTGGTACAATTATCCTTAGCGTGAAGGTTTTCATAGTTTTAGAGATTTTGTTTACACCAGTTAAATATTTATCTTTCAGTAGTTTTTCAAGCACAAAAACCTTCTGCATTTGAAATCTTTCAAAGGAGTCAATCCAGCAAATTAAAGGGAAAAGATAGCAATGTACAGTTTGATACAGTGCTTGGAAATCCAACTTTTACAAATCTCCTGTTTAATTTAACAAAGATGAAGATTTGTTAGTTTTGACATTTTTAGAGTAATGCTGTGCATTTTATGGTAGCATCTTTAAGGGTTTTGTAGCAGTTCATTTTTTCTTTATGTTGGGTTGAATATTGTGTGCATTCCGTCACTAAATAGTTACAATATTGAACATTAGTATTTTTGTATGGATTAAAAATATTGAATATTGTAGAGATTGCTAGAATTTTGATAACCAAATATATATTTGCATGCACAAAAAAGTAGTAAAGCAAACTGACATGAAAGTTTCACAAGAGCTTTCCAAATTCACATTTCTTTGATTTTTATTAGCAAGTTATTTAATGAAAGGTGTTGGTTTGAAGAAGTCTTCTTTTGAAGAGAAGTTTGCTAGAAATGTGGCTACCAACTAAATGCCAAACTCGGCTTCTCAACAGAAGATTTTTGTTATTAGTATTATTTAGCTGTTTGCAGAATCTCAATTGTATCTGAAAAAGCCATTTCTTTGAAAGTTAAGTCTACCAACAAGTATAACTGTGAATATTTCACCTAAGTTATTTAAAGAGTCGGACTACAGTTAAAGGGAATCCCTCGAAGTCACATCAGTGTTAGGTTAAAATGTTATCTTCCAGTTTTCAGACTTTCGATCAAGAACATCGACTTTTTATCATTGTTGTGGCAAATTGAATATCACAGATCCAGCAAGATTTCTGAAAAGGTCATTTTTATGGTACAAATAACATTTTCCAGGGAACATTAGGAGCACTTGAGAGATTTCCTTTAACACCCACATAAATGAACACATGACTTGTATGTTTTGGAGGGTTCAGGCTGATCTTGTTCTTATTTATCAGGTGCATTCTGCAAAGTTAGCCTGAAAGTGTTCTTTAGGTGTTCTAAAAATTGCTTCAAAAAGTTAAATGCTGAACAAGACTACCGATGAAATAATGTTCAAGTACAACAGTTTTAATATTGAGTGGGTGGAACTAACCTCAAGATCATGGCACATTACACCCTTAATTCCAGTTTTATATATATATATAAGAACAAATTGTGTTCTTTTATGTGGGTGTTTACTGTATAGTTTTTGTTTGCTTGAGAAGTGAAAGGATTTAGTACCAGTTGTGGGTAATTTCATACCAGCCCAGAATACAGGCTCAGTAACATGCAACCCAGTCCCCATTTCTCTAGCTCAGCAAACTGCACCCAAGGACCAGTGCACAGGCACAGTTACCTACACTGATTGCCCATTCCACAGGCTGGAATCCATGGGCTAAGTAAACTGCAACCCAGGTAGATTCATGCTAACATCTGGCTACTTAAGATATAACTCAGTTCATAATATCTTTGATTGTGCAAGCAGAAATGCCAAGTGTTGCACTTGTATTTTAGACTGCTGGTTAAAGGGAGTATTTGCAACGTTCCTCCTATCTAAGGACTTAAACTGGCTCAGTTCTTGACACACGTACTGAAACAGAACTCAAGTTATAGTTGTTGGCCTTAAAGTCCAACTTCTATTAAGCAGCCATCCTGGGGACCATGAAAAGTGGCTGCTTAACAGCAGTTTACTGATGTCAAAAAAAATTTACTTTTGAAAGTGGCCGCTCAGTAGAGGTCGGACTGTAAATGAATTAGCTTTACCAAAAATCGTTACCATATTTATTGAACTTATTTACTTCGTTATATGTATGGGTTTAATCAATAAAGCAGTAATCCCAAACTTTTGCTATCAATATAAAAATCTGATTTGCATTTTTTTATTAATTTTATTATAACTTTCATTTTAAAGAAAAATATATAATAAAGAGAATATTTAACCTGACGTCAATGAGAATGATATACACATTTGGTCCATGAATGCCTGCTATTGTATTTTCATCTGAACCTGTTGTCTTCATGAATGAACAGTACTGTAACAAAATTTTTTAAAATTTGAGGAGGCAAAGTGAAAATTTAAAAATGAAAATATTTTAAACTAAAAATTAACAAAACAATACAATCAACCAAGATGATGGACTTCAATTACTGAGAGAATATCGAAAAATAAAAAGAAATGCAAACTTAACCAAGTTTTAGCTTTATAACTTTGCAGAATTTACTTTTTACATTTTAGAAACCTCTTCTGATTGCTTAGTGATTCTTAAGTGATTCTAAACGGTTTCTTGGTACTCCCATACAGACCCACCAAGTTTTGCCAGAGCAAATATGTGAACGTTACTCACAGCCGTACATGATGACCCCCACCACCAAACCCCCCGTAAAAACAGGAGTTTTTTTGTTACCTCAACACCTTATAGTCCCTCAGGATCATGTCCGAATCACTTCAGAATGAT
>JAOBRD020059419.1:0-10477 GCA_027575215.2 Hydrozoanthus sils
CTTGACATTCACCAACTCTCACCTGAATTTATTTGACTGATTTGGCATATACTAAAACAATTATCCCCCGAAGTGGATGTGGATATTTACCGAGACGCGAATCCGTGCACTTAAAGCGCTACTGAAGTCATTTCGTCATACCTCGCATGTCGGAATTGCGAAGAAATCGCGCCATCTTGTTGTGTTGCTAAAATCTCGTAGTCCACACGCCGAGTTTTTTTGCAAATCTCGTTGTAAACAAGACGACGACGACGAGTTTTTGCACCACGACGGGATGGCGTAATATCTTCGCAACTTCTGGCACGCGCAGTATATATGACGAATGGGAAAAAAAAACTCGTACTCGTAGTCATACTCGTTGTCGAATCTGAAGTTTTCTATTGGTGCTTTAACGTTTCCCACTTTTCTTCCAGTTTCTTCTATATATTCGAATTTTCCGCATTTGTATGGTATTTGTAGACATGGCAGCGAATAACAGAAAACAAGCAGAGTAACGGATGAATACTGGCCATAGAGGTTTACCAAAGCATGGCCAAACATGCCCTAACAACAATGGCAAGAAAGTTGTGTTATTGCTAAGAAAAACACACACAAAAGAGAGAGTGCAAATTATTTCAAAATTGAACGAGTGAAGTCGTGTCGAATCGTTGTCGTAGTCGAAGTCGTAACGGCAGTCGTAGTCACAGTAGTAGTCGTAGTCGTAGTGGTTATAATCGTAGTCGTAATTGTAATTGTAGTCGTCACCGTCGCGTTCGTCATAATAGTCGTAGTAGTCCTAGTCGTTACAGTCGTACTCCAAACAGTAATTGAAGTCGTAATCGTGGTTGTAGTTGTAGTCGTAGTAGAAGTCGTAGAGTAAATTGCACCGTATTTACCTTTTTTTGCACTCTGTTTATGAAAAACAGCTGCTTTAAACCGATCAGAATCGAGAAATTTTGTTATATTTGTCATATATGTTATAAGGGATAAAATACTTACCAAACTTTTCTTCTTCTTAGTGAGCTAACATGTGACGACTATGACAAAGTGTTATGGTAATTTGGTTGATCATGTGACTGTTTCCGACCAATTAGAAACGATACGTGACAGATTGGCGAAAAGGTAAACCTAGAGTCGGGCCCCTGCGGGGTAGCCCGACTAAAGCCTAATGACATTTAGTAACAACTGCGTACTAGGAGTGAACTACTTACCCGAGCAGCGCCGTCCCTTAATCCTTCCTCTTCCCTGGGTTCTGTGTACTGTTTCTCCACTAACTGGAGAGCATATTCTGTGTAGGTGTCACTCCCTATTCCGGTAGTTGGATAGCGTCTCAAGGCTTCAATGGTTGTTGCTGCATCTCTAAACGGGCTCATACGGTTGGTGGTTGCATACACGCCAACTGAAAACTTGCAGTTTGTTGTAGTATCGTCTAGGAGTGTGACCAGCTTTTCAGCTATGGATTTCATCTTTGTGTATGTAGCTGAGTTTATAGTGTGGCTGGCTTGTATCACAAATGCGACGTCAGCTTTGGTTTTTGTGTAAGCGTCCCCTGTGCGGTGGCAAAATACAAATGTTAGCAGGAATAAAAAAAGGTTCGAGCTACCGCCAAACTACCAACCCTATCAGCCAAGCAAGAAATTTTAGTTTATCCAAAGATCTATTTGAGAAGATCGTTAACACATTAGTCCAAAAACTTGTCTTACTTCTCCTTCAAAGGCCTTTTGCACCAAACACCTACGCAGGACGAAAAGTCTTAGAATCCTGCATATCAGAACAAACCGATTCGAAAAATCTCTTAGAATCATTTTTGCAAAGGAACGATTTAATTGCGCATAGATCTTGTGCATTCATTGTAAATAGTTTCTAAATAGTTCTTTCTTCATATTCTCATTTTTAAAATAGTATGGTGTTTAGAAAAACGTATATTGCACGTAATTCAGCTTTTGGCTGCGAGGTAGTTTAATTCAATAAAACATTTATCACATTGCTTCTAAACTGAGTAAATTAGTTGGTATCATAGCTAGATACGGCATTTCGTACCTAAAGCACCTCTCCCGAACATTTACCATTCTTTATTTCTTCCATATCTGTCTTAAGGAATAACAACATGGGGCCTAGCGGCCAAAACTCATGTAGAAAAACTGCTTATATTACAAAAGCGTGAACGCGCTACGCCTTATGAATCTTGCTCACTTCCACTCTCATGCAATTCCTTTCTTTGTCTCTTCAAATATCCTACCAGTCAACATGTTGTATATTAAATGTGTTTCCGTTTTAATGAAGGAGATCCATAGTAATGACTTGCTCCAGCCAACATTTCTAATTTATTTATCCCTTCAAACGAAATACCTAATTATAACAATACTCTTTTTACTGCAGTTGGTAACTATTATATTAGACAATCAAGGCTAAGCAAAGGTTTAAAATCCTTTTCTAAACTTGGGGCAGTTCTCTGGAACAGTATTCCCTTCAACATACGTGTTCTACAGCGTAAGTCAATATTTAAAACTAAATAACATAACTCCTTGCTAGATCTTCTAAAAGTTGAGGATGAATATTTTGATATGTTTGACATCCTATCGAAAATCTCGAAATGACTTCTAGTCTCACATTACGTCCTGATATTACTATATTACTAATTCGTTTTTCCTAGCACGGCATCATTTTTTCAATTGTATCTAATAATATTGATGTAATCATATATACTTTACCGCCTCATTTCGTATTGAACTCTATACAAAATCTTAAAATCTGATTAGCAGCTCAGTCTTTTTGAAGTTCGCTACCCGTCTCGATTAACTTGAGCTTTTTTGCGGATAGCAACGAATTTCTATGTAACTGTTGCTTTCAATAATAATAGTAAATAAAAAAAAATCTGAAATCTGAAATCTGAAAAATGTTATTTAAAATTTTTTTATTTAATACCCATCTATTAATTTAATAAATTGGATGAACGGCCGGTATGGCCATATATGGACCGAAGCTCTGGGGTACGCGAGCATACTCAAGTCCAATAATAGCATTAACAATCTCATGTACTTGCCTGTGTTGTTACAAGGGTGATTGTCGTTATAATTGTAGTGGGAGTTTGTATATTGGTCTCTCCTTTGCCAGAAACACTGTGCAGCTAAGTAGTCGCACATACACAAATCGTGTTTGCACTGTTTATAGGCATCTTCACCGTAAGATTCGACGGTATCTGAAAAGTAGAGACCAAATGTTAAGTTCAAAGAAAGTTTATAACTGTACAGAACGATTTTGTTCTTCAATATTTAACAACTGTTCCCAGAAGGGGAGGTGAATAGCGGTGGATACATTACCCTTAGGGGAATAGTTGATTTAGTATTTACCAGAAAGTAGGGATAAAATGCACTTCATTTTTCAAAGAAAGGACAAAATTTAAGTTATTTTTCTATTTCTAGCACGTGCGCTTCGCGTTCATTTCAGTTTCGTTTACATTCTTTAGGGTATTTTGAAGAACTTAAACGTCGTGGATTTTAAGCAAATTTTGAAAACAAAAATGTTGTCCTAACCATTAAAACCAAAAAGGCCAAATCCTGTTGTCCTCTTCGTGTTTTCTGGAATAGTTCTTCGCTTAAAGCAATCATTTCCTCGTCTTTAATCTACAGGTAGCGCGACACCATTTTGGCTACCGTCTCAAAATCAACTAAAACTCACGGATATTGCGAGATACGGGAGCCAATCAGAGCGCGCGGAAATGGATATTGGTTGCTTTGGTAAATACTAAGAGTCTGCTATGATTTTAAGGCCGGTTTGAGACAAAAGTCTCTTTTTTTTTGCGTCAAAGAGTTTTGGAATTGGAAAAATTCCATTGTAAACACGGCATTGCGTCAGCTAAAAGGAACTTATCATATGTCAGTCTACGGAATAACCCCTAATTTGCATATGTTTTCATTCGCGAGCCTCGTTTGCATGACAACCAATATCAATAGGAACGTAGACTGTGTGTAGTTATTAGTTAGTAACTCTAGACAAACTGGACGGTTTAACCTTCATATTCATACAGTACTTAGTAGGAACTTACCACACGTGTGTCACCAGCAACCGTATACAATGTACTTAACGGTCTAACATTGCTATTCAGTACCTATTAGGAACTTAGTTCATGTATAGTTATATCAGTAACTTTATACCATGTCAAGAACGAACTAACATTGTTATTCAGTACCTAATAGTAACTTGCCACATGTGTAGTCATCAGTAACCCTATACCATGTCCTGTACGGTCTAACATTGCTATTAAGTACCTATTAGGAACTTAGCGCATGTATAATAAGCGATGTACTGCACGAACTAACATTGTTAGACAGTACCTATATAGGAACCTACCACATGTGTAGTCCATACATGTCCAATACACACAAAATGAGACGAGTCGTCTTCAGCAAAGACCACTTGTCTCTGCAAAAAGTTAGGTTTTGGAGACATCAAAAACATTGACTGGTCGTCACGACTTGGCGACTCGCCTCGAGCTGTCTGCAATGTTGTCGAGTCGACTCGACTCGACCAAGTTGAACGGCTCGTCAAAGCAAATTAGTCGACGACTGGTCTGACCGGAAGTCAAGTTGTCAAACACTTGCAACAGGTCAGGGAGTGAGGTTTTAAAATGTTGGCGACCCGACTCGACTCGACCAAGTTGAACGACCCGTTATATAGCAAAAGTCGACTCGTCTGACCGGAAGTTATGTCGACATATTCAAAAGAATAGCGAACACGCGTTTAATTCCTATCGTTAACGCGTTGTTATCTAAATGTTCAAAACAAAGCAAGCGAATATATATAGCCTATTCTGCCGGTAGCAGCAAACATGCATTGCAATGGCTATGCGTCGTCTCTAAATGCTCAAAACAAAAGATGCGAACATATATAGTGTACTAACAGCAAAGATGCATTTGCTATGAGTATGCGGTGTTCTCTAAATGCTCAAGAAAAACAATCGAACATTTACTTCATATTCTTCAGTAGCTAACATGCCTTTGCTTCGACTATGCTTCGTTCTCTAAATTCCCGTAGCAGCAAACATGCATTACAATGACTATGCGTCGTTCTTTAAACGTTCAAAACAAAAGATGCGAACATATATAGCGTATTAACAGCAAAGATGCATTTTCTGTGAGTATGCGTTGTTCTCTTAAAGCCCAAGAAAAACAATCGAACATTTACTCCATATTCTACAGTAGCTAACTTGCCTTTGCTTTGACTATGCTTCGTTCTCTAAATTCCCGTAGCAGCAAACATGCATTGCGATGACTATGCGTCGTTCTCTAAATGATCAAATCAAAACAAGCAAACATATATAGCATATTAACAGCAAAGATGCATTTGCTATAAGTATGCTCAAGAAAATTATCGAACATATTTTACTTTGTATTCTACATCAGCTAACATGCCTTTGCTACGACTATGAGTAGTATATTGAGCACTGAATGAGCCGGAAAAAAGAGGTGCAGATGAGGTGCAAATGAAGCGCAACTCATTATCATAAATTGAGGCGCACAGGTTATCATCACAAATGGAGGCGCACAGGTCAATATCATAAATTGAGGAGCACAGGTCATTACCATAAATTGAGGCGAAAAAAGGAGGGGGGAACAGGTCATGATCATAAATTGAGGCGCACAGGCAATTATCATAAATTGAGGGGCAAGTGACACGTCCCACAGATATATCAAGTACCGAAAGCTTCGCTTCCATCTTCGCTTTCGCTTTCACTGGATTCATCAATAGGATTTGCTGCTTTTTCTTGGTCGATAAGCTCAATGATCAGTTTCTTATTTTTGATCAAAGACTTGTTAATCCCTATTTCAGCTAACCCCTTTAAGAGGTGGAAGTGAGGTGGATGTCATTATCATAAAATGAGGTTGAAGTGAGGGGCAGGTCATTCACATAAAATGAGGTGGAGTACTTGTCAACACCATTTTAGTACGAATAGAATATCAAAGGCCTCACCAGTATTTACAATTAATATAATGGTAAATACGTGGGAATCGTAAATACATTGATTAGCAGTCCAGAAATTAGACTTAACTGTAAATTAGTTGATTTTCGAAGATAAATAGCCGTAAATCAGTTGCAGATTTCAAAACGTGACGTGGAATTACGATCGCATGAAAACTGAAACGAAAATCCGCTGTCGATTCCACTCTAACTAGTTGACGCCTTTTTTTTAATACACGTTTTTAATAAGTACAACTATTCATTAACCTGTACGTTGCAATTTCAGTTGAAAGTAATATGCAGGGTTGTACGATAAATTATAGTCTATTTTGATGGCAAGAATTTCGAAAGACCAAGTCACGTGTGCAACATTACACCGAATGTCAAGGTTTGTTTATATTTTATTATTTTGAAGCTATTGTGAGGAATTTTTAATTAAATATATGATTTTTGCCCTCTGATAGGTGTCACGCTTAAAAAGTAACTGTGGCTAGATACACATTTGTACTTACACGTACATATCATGAACTATTGGCTGAAATTTTATTCATAGAGCTGCGTGCATGTGTTTTACGACTCGTGCAATGCAGTACAAAAAGTCAAAGTTTGTTTGCAGTTTACAAGAAATCTAAAATATGTGTTACAAGAAAATATACTAATAGAACTTGCGGGCTTTGGAATTTTTTTCTCATTGTTGATCATGCAATATTATATCATATAAATATGTTAAGTTGCATAAACCACCTTGACTTCTAATTCTCGCAGAGTCCTGGCTGTCATTTAATGATTAATGACGGCAAAGTCAAAAACAAACGCGTGAAGACTGAAGGAATTTCGTTTAATGTGAAATGCGTTACAGATGGCACTTTCTACCAGATGCACATCAGACACATTTTTTTACAAGACGTTTTAGAATTTAGAATATATAGCTTTTTTTGCACTAAAGTCACAAATCCCACCCCCATCGCTGAGCGTATTTTTTGTTTACCAACCCCGTTTTATGTGCACAATAAAAAATGGCCATTCCCCCAAATTTTTCAAGCCCAACCCCCTCTATTAACTTTCTGACCAGTCTCTAAGAAAGATATATAGCAACACATGAGTTTTGCCAAAGTGTATCGTGAAAAAAGAATTGACTGCGAGATGAAACTTATGCTTACCCGTGCAGGTAAGGCTTTTTCGAGGTCCTTCTTTATCAGCTTTACCTCCCCACACAATAAATACTGTTACTTTCTGTATCCTTAATATGGACTGCACTGGTTAAGCAACAAAACTCGTCGTTCGTTCAAACAGCTAGAAATGCGCGGATGGGGAGGGGAGTTGGAGGGGGGCGATAACACGTCAGTCTTCTTTAACTGACGTTTTTTCTGTGTCCCGCGCATTTAGCTTAGGACTGCATACAGCGAGTATTTGGGGGGGGGGGGGGGGGTAATATTAAATTAAATGAAGGAGCGCGCGTATTAGGACGTTTCCCAAGGGACTCTTGTCTTAACATCATACGCATGAATAATATACAAACTTAATTAACAATTAAGTTGAATTTTCTGGACTGCTAATCAATGTATTTACGATTCGCACGTATTTACCGTTATATTAATTGTAAATACTGGTGAGGCCTTTGATACTCTATTCGTACTAAAATGGTGGTGACAAGTACTAAGTAGGTGAACCGATATCTACCTAAAAAATCTTGTTAAATGTTTCTTTGTGAGCGTAAAACAACTTCATGCTACGTGCTAGCTTTGAAGCAAAAGCTAAGTTGTAGTTTCTTTGCGTTTTCAATCTTAGTCCTTGAGATTGCGTGACCGTGACAATGACAATATGGTAAGAAAACTCGGAAAAAGCTTTCACACTCGAGGCTTGCAACGGATGGCATTTGAATTTGAACATGGGTTGCGCTGGTGAAGCTTCCCTCCCCCATCCCGGTGAGGGGAGCACTCCTCGTATTGGCGTGGTATTTATGACCGTCATAATTTTTAGGGGCTAAGATAGTCAATCCAGTATTTTTTAGGGGTTGTTAAAGGAAACCCTATGTTAAACAAAGAGCCTTGTTTTTAGGGTTCGAAAACGCAAAGCTATTAAAATGCTTGCAATGCTTTGTTTTAGCAAATTTGCGTATTATCTTAAGACAAGAGTCCTTTGGGAAACGTCCTATTACGCACGCGCCTTTATTTACATATCACGTCCAGTGCAACACGAGGGGACTTAGCGCCAACCAGCTAGCTTAGCCTCTTCTGCAGGCAACTTTCTGGAGTCGAGAACTCGCTGTATGCAGTTCTCAAGCTGAATGCGCGGGACACAAAAAAAAACGTCAGTTAAAGGAAACCGACGTGTTATCACGTAATTCCACGTCACGTTTGAAATCTCCAACTGATTTACGGCTATTTATCTTCGAAAATCAACTAATTTACAATTAAGTTCAATTTTCTGGACTGCGGGTCAATGTATTTTTAGGTTAAGATAACAATTCCCACGTATTTACCATTATATTTGTTGTAAAGCTGGTGAAGCCTTTGATACTCTATTAAAATGGTGTTGACAAGTACTAAGTAGATGAACCGACATCTACCTAAAAAAACTTGTTAAATGTTTCTTTGTGAGCGTAAAACAACTTCATGCTTCGCGCTACCTTGGAAGTAAAAGCTTAGTTGTAGTTTCTTTGTGTCTTCAATCTTAGTCCTTGAGATTGCGTGACCGTGACAATGACAATATGGTAAGAAAACTCGGAAAAAAGCTTTCACACTCGAGGCTCGCAACGGATGGTATTTGAATTTCTCAAGCCAAATTTTTATATATCATATTACAATGATATAGCTTCCTTGCAATGCAAAAATAAGTTTCAATATCAATGTAGCAGATTGCGATTTTGGCGAGTAAAGTTTTGCTATTTTCGAGGTGTGAGCTAAGCCTTCGAAGTAGCTAATTTCGAGATCAAGAAATTTTGTGAAACTTACTTTTCCTACCAATATTTTTGCCTTTTCTTCATGTAGGAACAAAGTTCTGATGATGTTCAAAAAATGGATTTGATGCGATTTTGCAATTTGTCACAAGCGAGCGTCAAAAACGCACTATTTTCAAGTAAAATTTTCCGCTCCACTAGCACCGAACATGGGATTTCATATTTTTCTAAATTTCTCGAAAACAAAAATACTTTGAGCAGTTTAGCTTGGATTTTCATAAACACTTCACCCAAGGGTTTCTTTTGGCAAAATATGAAGAAATCGGATTTTTCACTTTTGTCGACGAGTTTTTGATTTTCTCGGTCATCCGCTCTTAACAACCTTGGATATGACAAGTCGATGAACAGGCGATCTCGCTGAGCTGGGTTTTGTCAAGAATAACGTAGTTTTGTAATAAGCCAACCAGGAAGGTAAGCATTATGTTTATTACATTTTTTTTAGACAGTGCACGGGTATTTACCTCATTCATGATGCTGTAATAATTTCCATGAAAAGCAACTGAAATATACATGAATAAATTAGAAAGGTCGTCAACAAACCAGAACCTCCAAAGTTTCAAAACAAAGTTAATCGACTTATTTCTGACCTTGAGCATGATTCTTACTCAAAAACATGGTTTCCTTTAATAAGAAAACATGCGAGAGAGATAAATAAGGATGTTTTCTCGACGAACCGGAAAATATTATTTTTGATAAATGTTGTATGTTGATTTTCACTCGATTCTCAAACAAGGTTAAAAGGTCACTCAAATTGACAAAATGACCCATTTGTAAAATTCTCTCAAAAATCAACGTTTTGCTTACCCCAATTTTTTTTCGGTCAGTGTTTAGTTGGAATGTTTCTCTTTCTTAGAAGTATAGTCTTGTTCCGTGTAGCCATGTACCAGACTGATTTATAGAGCTGAGAATTTAACCAAAATTCGGTTGTTGCTACGGCCTTTGAAAGGTCTAAGTTTGAAAATTCCGCCGTTGAGCAGTTGATATGCAAGATATGAAGGAAGTTTGTGGGGTCAGATTTTCAACAAGGACTTTGATACCTATACAGGAGATTCTGCAAAAGTCCCGATTTCGACCTTGATTTAGTCTGTCTCAAGGGGAAAAACACAAAGTATTTTATAAAAAAACTTAATAAAATCCTACACGACCCAAGACATGTATTTTTAGAACCAGTTTACACGAGGCAATTTCTTGTGCAACTTGTATCGCAATGGCGTTGCAACACAAGTTGCACGAGCCATTGCAGCGTGTAACACCCTCTGCAATGGCGAAAATTGTTGCGAGACAAGTTGCAGCAAAAGTAGAATCCGGTTGTTCAAGAAATTGCCTGGTGTAACATCACCTTATTAAGCCTTTATTCTGACAAAGTTTGGGAAAATTGGATTTTTCTATCCTGCATACCCATGGTTGGTTCTTACAGCAAACCGCTCTTAATTAACTTTGAATGAGTTTGAATCACTCAGTAAAAGTAAAGATTTAAGATTTAAAATTTTTTAAAGTAAAAAAACGTTGTGAAAGTTGATTAAAATTAACTCTGTAACTCGAGTTTCACGCCATTTCAACTGAACTAATTTGTTATCTGTG
>JAOBRD020059633.1:0-10475 GCA_027575215.2 Hydrozoanthus sils
ATTCGATTTTTGAGTTCACAGATGACAACAGTTTTAATCTGGAACTTAAAAAAATAAGCTTGATAGGGACTTTAATAATTAGTATATAGTCCCAAAAAAGGTCCATATATAATGAACATTTTGGCCAAAATAAATAATTGTACCTGTACTATTATTAGGGACTTTAGAGTGTTTGATGAAATCTTGAAAATTTGATCTTCGCTATTAACAAACAATACAATACAATGATTTTATTCACAACTCATCTTGACATTCTTTATTAGTTTGCTTACTTACTTTGTGCTTTACAAGTCCTGCTCCAAACTCGATAATTGCTTGCACCTCCTTTGTCTGCGAAAACGAGACAAATTCTTAATTTGTATCCCGGTTTACGAAAACCTACTCGGCCACCCCTCCCTAACATCTAAACGTAAAGTTCAATGTGATAGGAACTGGTTCCTAAAGTAAAATTATAAGAGGGCCTGGGCCCTAATACATAAGAAACTGTCCGTTGTGGTATAAAGTTGTCATTTTTTATATATTCTGTGACGAACTCAAGACAAAATATACTAGTATAAATGAATCTAACTGCAAAAATATAATTTAACAAACAACTGAATTAGTCCGTGGTTTGGTATTACATCAACGTTACCCAAACCTTGACTCCATCCCCAGCCCAAGGGAGGGGTGGGTAAGTACAATTTAGTGTCCTAGAATTCGGAATGAACAGACGGAACAAGGCTGGTAAAAAGTGAGCATCAGGAGGAGGGGTGGAACGTTTTATTTAACCTCCTTCTAAAATGACCAAAAAAAATCCTTGTATTGCATGTAAACTGATGGAATACTCTATGATAAGCTGTGTAAACTAACAATGCTTTTCAAAAATTGGTTAGTTCTGTCCATTTTTTGCCAGTTTCTTAAACCCGTCTTGAACTAGTTGTGTAAGATAACCAAAACCGATAGCGGTTCTCGTCATTACAATCTTGTCTACCATTCACCCTGTCTTGCCATAATGTTCCAAACAGCCAAAACACTAGCTTCTGTAATCTTTTAACATGCACTACATATCTATTATGATTTGTACCGAGGTTATATGAATTGACGTTATGATACGCCAGTCTTCGCGGTTGTGAACGCAATTTAAGCAATTTCGAAAGAGAAGCCTAGAAAAATTTCACGCTAACCAGCTGAGCTATGAAGCAACATCTGTTGGGACCATAAACCTTTATCACGCTAGCGTAGCATAGAAACAAATTCAGTTTATCGGGAAAATGAGTCCAGAGTCAATCTCAGCACATTAATATTAGTAAAGCTTCAAAGTCTCATAAAGATTGGCCGCGATTTGACGGAGATATAAAGGTTTGGAACTGGATTATTTTCCAATGAAAAATATAGTTGACAGGCATCCATGCCCGTCCAGCCTCGTTTCCATGTTTTCCCCATACATTTCTCTGTAATAATAAGGGCAGAAGATCAAGTTTCAAAACTTCATATCTGCATTAGTTTTTGGGAAATGATTACGAAATTTTGCAATTTTGCTAATGCGGATGCGCTGAATTTGGCGATGGCCACAGTTTCCTGATATGCTAAATATACTTTTGTGTGAAAAGGGTCTATTGCATATTACTGCGGTGCAAATTATGATAATTATTGTACAACTTCAAATGGCATAAATGGACCCACTATAGTTGACTTGCTCCTAACAGATGTGGCTTCAGAGTTTAGTTTGTTAGAGCACTGCGCCGGTATCGCTGAGATCACGGGTTCGAATCCCATTGAAGCGTGAATTTTTTTCAGGTTTCTTTTTCGAAGTTGCTTAAACTGTGTTCAGAAACGCGGAGTTAACATCATAACGTACGTCACTATATATTTATTAACAAAATACACAATCATGCATAAGTAGATTTTAGCCATTACCTGTTTTAGTGTTGGAATGAATTCCCTTGCCGCTTTCACTATTCCTTCCTTAAAGGCTGGTAGTTGTTCCTGTGGCAAAACAAATGGTGATTATACACACCTCAAATTTTAAAATCGAATAGTAATCATTAATGATGATCGTCTTTATTCGTTTAAAAACTAATCCCTTCTCGTTTCTTCTATTTCCAAAATTCCACCCTTTTATTTCCACAGCTTACTTAAATCTCCCTTTCTATACCCTAACATTTCGAACATTACATTAAACTGAATTTTATTATTTGAGTGGAAAAATGGTTCTTGAGGCATTAACATTTATGATTTAATGTTTTCAACTAGTAACGCACCAGTGGTTCCGACAATTTGAATTATTTTAAATATCTGCTGCCAATCCATAACCTTTGGGTGAATTTGAGTCAGATTTAGACTAATGATCTATCTACCTCGAGGTACAACGGCAGCCAAACTTTGGCTTAAACTCATTTAAAGGTTATAAATTTGCAGCAGGTTTAAAAAATGCAAATTTATCGGAACCATCGTGTCAGTTGAAAACTTTAAATATTAATATCTCAAGAACCATAAAAGATTTCGACATAGTTTTTCGCCACTATTTCTCTTTAAGCAAGGTCTATCCACTGAAGCAATGAGATTTTTCACTTCGTATGCACTTTAATTGACCTCCAACCTACACCACTCCCCTCCGTAACTCTATACAAAATCACTTTTACTCAACCCCAGTCCGTAGCCCCAAGGAATTTGAATTATTACTTACTTCATCAACTACTGATTGGCACAGCTGGACGTATACCCCCGTACATAAGCCCCTGTCGTACGCAACCTGTACGTTATCATAAAAATTAATTTTGGTGAGGATAAAGTTTGAGTTGTATGCATCAGCATCAAGAAGCTGCTCAGAGTTTCGTCTTCTTCAACAGTAACACTTTGAATTATCGGGAGTCATTTGTAAAGATCAGCGTTTGAAAGTATTTTCATAACCAACTGTTGCCGGTTTTCACCTGACGTCATAGCGGCCATGTTGGTGTCTTTGAACAAAAGAATTTTAGTTGTTTTCTTTTGTGTAGGACACCAACATGGCCGCTTCGTCTTTCGTCTTTTGCGTCTCAAGGAAGTGCGTGAAAATCAAGAATTTTAAAAGCGTGATCATTACAAAGTCTTTAAGATTTTATCACAAATTGTGACATCTTGTTGAATACGATGTGTGACAGCTTGGTTGTTGCAAAGTGTGACAAGGTAATTACAAGTGTGATAGTGTGATAGTGTTATGCGGGGAAACCTATATTGTATCAGAACAACGTTAACCCCCCATTTTAAAAGGATCTGAAGTAATTTCACATTGCAACTGTGACAATGAGGAACACAATATTAATTCAATAGGGAGCTCAGGCAACGAGGATGACAACTCAACGACGACACTTTACAAAAGCGCACATCTTGCTTGGCGCATTGACCACGTATGGCTAGCTTGCTTGTTTTTTTTGTCTGAGTTACGCTTTGTGAATAGAAAACGAAGAAGGTGTTTTTCTTGAGGTGGATGAAGATTGACAAAACTATTTGTCGGTCGTTCTCGTAGTCCTAAAGACTTTAGAACCGAGCTTTTCACGTTGTACGTAATTTTAAAAGTTTGAAAGACGACGTCGATGACGTGTAGTAGCTCACACGGTGCATTCCCGTGCAGCTATTGTATTCACTATTGTCGACGTTAGCGTCCTCGTTATTTAAGCTCCCCGGCTAATGACGTTTTAGATCGTTGTTACGCCATAAAGTAAAACCAACCTTTGCTAAGATCATTTCGGTGAACATTGATATCTGCTGTTCAGCGCCGAGCTTTTCGTGCTCCTGGTTGATAAGTTTGAGGATCTCTTCGCAAACGGTAACGTAATTTTCGCTGCTTATCTTGTTCAGGTTAGAACGCAGCGTTCTGGCAAAGTCCTGGATAAGATGAAATAAAACACAATGTTCAGTATACATATAAAGTTAAAGAAAATGTATTGTAAAAAAGGATTTTACCCAGCATTTTAAACGTTTTAAAATTTTATCTCCGCTTGCACAACAATTCAAATCTTATTTTATCTTCAAAAATATTGTTTATTTGGCTACAGCGACGCAGCCGAGAAGCAAGAAAGCAAACTGAAAAAGAACATAAACTGCACAACAACGTGCTTTGCTTTAGAATAAGCTTGTTAATCTGGAGAAGACTGGGTTGCTATAACAAAGTTACATAAAGCAAGAAACTTTAAATTCTCAAAGAAAAGGTATATACTGTTCTTTAACGTCAGTATACATTAGCTGTGCTGACTTCCATTGAAACTGACGGTGCGCCTTTTTACCTCCCCCCCCCCCCTTCAATGCTATGTACGTTATACGGGTACTGAAAGTTACAGCTATATCAATCCTCTTTAATTGTGTTCCATGGATCATACCTAAACGAATTACATACATGAACAACGTTTAAAATCCAATTTACGTTAAATAGGCAAGAAAATCACATTTGACAACTAGACTGTTAGCAGATCAGAATTAAGAAAAGTCGAAACAGAAGTTCAGTTACCGAGGATCAACTTGGGGCCTCAAAGCTCCGAAGACCCGGCACATACTAACAAACTAAGCTTGCTACGGCTGTTTCTGAATAATCGGCAAAAAGATGGCAACTGCACATTTAACCACAATGCCTTTCAAACCTAGCACGGCTAAACGAGGCTCAAAGAATGCCAAAGTTTTGGTGAAATTCTTCCTTGTACTAAACAACAATTTGTATGTCAAAGTCTACATATTCTCTTTGTGCTTTTTTATAAGCAAGTTTTATCACGCACTAAGAATTGTGGGTAAATTACAGGCCGCCATCTTTCTTCGGAATGACCAATATGTCTCAAGTCTTACTTGTTTATTTTGCTGACCGTCGTCCCGCCTTTGGCAGGAAGGTACAAATCTGTTGGGGCTTCTTTGAAGCTGTAGAGAAAATATCAATCGAGAATTGAGAATTTATTTGAACTATGTGGCTTGTAAAACAAACAAGAAAGCGAGTCTTGAGATTTTAAGTACTCTCTTTCAACAGGAAGTAATAATTCTGGTTTTTTTTTCTTTTTTACCTTTTGCCAGTGGTTAAACTGAAAGGAAATAACAGGAGCATGCTTATTCATTACGACATTTTTACATCTATTTTGAAACCACAGTCAATCTGTGCAATGATCTGATTGGCTCAGCCGCAGTATGATAAACCGCAATATTTTCAACTAAATTGCATCTTTCTCTATCCATTCGCAAGGAAGCATTAAAATAGAACAGTCAATGAGATTTCAGGGTTGTACTGATTTGAGCAATCAGATTGCATTAAAAAAGCAAGAATGCAACTTCGGGGAAAAATTTGGCTTTTTAACAAAACGATTCCTTGATAATTAAAAATACCGATTTTAACCTTTTCTTACATGGCGAGGGTGCGTTGCACCCAGGAAAAAAAATGTTTGTGATAATATCTATACTTTACTGCCCAATAAAATTAAACAATGTAAAAGTACGGTTTTCCCACCTCTCTTTTACAATAATTTTTTTTACAGAATTTTAATCGAGTGTCACTGGATTAGTGAAAATAAAGCTTGCAAATGTAGAGTTTCAATATTCTTACCGGCTCCACCTCCCTTTTGATTATTTGTCGCACACGTTCCGGACCCTAAAAATTGTAGGAACCTGTGTGTTAGCAGCCGTGGACAGCAGTTTGGCCTTGTCGGGCCTCGTGAGAACTGCATAGCTAACAAACGTAAATAAAATTACCTGAGGCGTGTGACTAGAGGTCGCTGTCTGACTGTCAACAGCTACCGGAGGTTGACTGTCAGTCTGTAAAGTTGAGAAGGAAATAGAATTTTTAGACCATGGACTAGTTTCTAATGAGAATGGATTTTCAAACACATTTTATGAGACAAATTAACAAAATAATGGAAATTATTTCTTCATTAGTTAGGACACTTCAATACAATGAAATAAAGTAACTTACTACAATATAATTAAAATAAAGTACAAAACAATACAAGGAAAAATATAGTACAATATATCATCATAGCACTTTACGATCGATACAACACAATACAGTACATGACGATACAATTCAAGGCAATGCATTATACTACTGTCAAACCAATCTGAGCAGACATACCCTCGAGTTCGAGTTCCCATATCGTCTTCGCTGATACCTAGGCCTTGGCCGAGGGAACGGTTGCTGGTTTCTTCTGTATTAAAAAAGTGTTAGTAAAGTAAACATTAAAAAAGAACTCAAGAAAATAGAGTGACAGACAGACAGGTAGACGGACGGACGGACGGACGGAGGGGGGAGGGATGGAGGGGTGGATGGATCGGGATGAATCGGGATGGATCGGGATGGATCGGGATGGATCGGGATGGATGGATGGATGGATGGATGGATGGATGGATGGATGGATGGATAAATAAATAAATAAATAGGTAAAGCATTATCATCTTAAGCAGTTTACCTATTGTGTCCAAAGACCATTTCTTTGACATCATCTTCAAAGTCCTCATTAAATTGTAGAGTCTGCTCAGACTTGGGTATGTGTTTCTCAACGCGAAACAACTCGTTTCTTTCATAAGAGATTCTTTCCTGAAGGAATATATATATATAAGAAATTTTCAAATTATAGCAAAAAATTATAGTAAATAAGGGAACTCTTAAAATATCGCAAATACGGCAATTTGCGTTTGTGCAAAAACATTTTCTAGTAAGAACACTTGCACACAAAACAGCTGTTTAGCATTCTTTGTATTCTGTACTGGAACCTTGGTTTCAAAGAGAGTAAATAACGGTAGCATTCGAGTTTAATCGATCACTTAAAACCGCTCGTGGGATCAGTTATTGAAGTTTTGCGATAAACCTAAGTTGGTCTACACTCGAAACTATTTCTTAACACCAAATTTTGAAAAACAAAACTCCATCGCGCGACATTGTGACCTATTTTATGCATGCACATTTTAAATTAATTCAATTCCGTTCTTTCTTTACCGTAAACATATTTTTTGTTTTGTTACAAGGTATGGCAAGGCGATGTAAGAAATAAGATAGCTAACTCTTCCGCTTAAAATCCTCAGGCCCTTTGAAGCAGTACTAAGTTTTAAACAAAAAGACTAAATATGGCTTTCAGGCCCAAAGATACGTTCAGTTACTGATTTTACAAGCTGTGGTATTTATGATGTTTATTGGTGTGAGCGTGTGCGTGCGCAATTCTTTTTCTACAAAAGCAAAAAGTTACCAGCGCGCGCACAGTTTTGAACTTACTTGCGGTATCTTGGTTACAGCAAATAAACAAAACTTCAAGAGAGTTTCCTTTCTCACTTTTAAAGGCTTTTCACATTTTTTCTTAATTTTTTTAACACTGATGTTCTCACCACAAACTCTACGAAGAACAAAGAATGGAAATATAACCTCACTACTATCAATTTGAATCCAATCTACCCACAAAGTATATTCTTACTCTTCATAGTCTTAAGTACTACAACAGGCGAGTAGGTGCTTTTTGTTCGGAAGCATAGTAAGAAGACTGTTTCACCTTCGGCTTCGAACTTGTACCTTCAGCCATATTTTTTAAATCTTAAATGACTTGAGCTGTGAGTTCTGAGTTCCTTATACAGTGTTAACAACTCCGAATTCTGTGGACTTTCTCTGTGTTGCTCGTTTATATAAAACGAGCAGAAGTCGAGTGTGACGTAACAAGCTCGGTAACGATTGGCTAAAAAACATGACGAGAAAACGTGATTTATTTTGATTGGTTCGTCGACTGCGCGCGCAAACAGTAGCTGTCAACAATCTCGTTCCCAGAGCCCACGCTGACCAAAAGGATCGTGGCACTGGGAACAAGATTGAGATTTCAATCCTTTTTCCTGAAATTTGAATAAATTTCGAACAAACTTTCACCATTTTATAAAGTCAGTTAGACCATAATCGTGAAACAATTTTGTTACCTTTGGATTCTGTACATAGCTTTGCAACAAGTTATAAGAATTAAAAAACAGTTGGTTGAACTTAGAATAATTTCATGTTCTGAGTGTGGAAAAAATTTGGGGGTTAGGACGTGTTTTTGTTTTATTTTTTTTAAAGTTTTAATGCAAATCGAAATACGAAAACTAAATAAGATTAGCATTATTCTGTTTGTAAGTTTTTACATGCTTCATCCAATTTTTCATTTGTAGTTATCAAGTGCTACTATTAAAATACGGTAGTCCACAAGTGTCACGGTCAAAGTTTGTGAACATCACACTATATATAAAAGTTTGAAAAGACGTTTCCCCAAATCTCACGGCAAAAGCTTGTTGAGATCAACTCAAATATTTTTGAACATCACGGCAAAAATTTGAAAACACGGCTCCCCAAATCTCACGGCAAAACGGTTTTTTGAGACCAACTCAAAGTTCACGGCAAGAGTTTGTAAGCATCGCAAAAAAAAGTTTGAAAACATGATCCCCAAACAAAAAGTTTGTTGAGAGAACCTCAAATTTTTTCGAACATCACAGTAAAATTTTAAAAACACGGTTCCCAAAATCTCACGGGAAAAGTTTGTTGAGATCAACCCAAATTTTTTTGAACATCACGGCAAAAATTTGTAAATATCGCAAAAAAGTTTTAAAACACGGTCCCCAAACCAAAAATTTGTTGACAGTACCTCAAAGTTTTTGAACATCACACTAAAAGTTTGAAAACACGGCTTCCCAAATTCTCACTGGAAAAGTTTGTTGACAGCACCTCAGTTTTTTTTATCATTACGACAAAAGGTACCGGCCCTTGGCCTAACCATTACTCCTAACCCTAACAGTGATTTGCGAATCTTTGGTTGCTCGTAAAGCGAGGTTTATTTCCGATATTTCAATAAAACTTGGTGACTGACAATCGATAAATTTCTCAACAATCCAAAATATCGAATCTTGAAAAGATCACTCGTGGTATTTATGCCAAACATCATACACAAAATACGCTATTATTTTGTTTATAATATAGTTTATAGCAAAAAGGTCCAAACAAAATCTTTTTATAAAAAAAAAACAGTGCCGCGTGATGCAGTCATAGTAGAATCAGGTCACGAAAATTCATCGACTTGAACGAATTATTTTGCCTACAATGAACTTTGGCAAATCCTTGTTTATGAAACTATTCCTTCATACGACATTTTGTAAAAGAAGTTCATCTTCGTTGACCGCCAAGTTTTTCATTTGGCAACTTGAAGACATTGTTTTCCATTTCCGAAGTTTACCAAAGTTAAAAATCGCAGCGGTAACCGGCAGGAAACAACTTTGTGATTCAAACAAACATATACTAACAACAGTTCGTCTTTAAGGATATCTTTTCTTCAAAGTTTTCACATTACAGAAAACCTGAATGAAAATTTTGAAGCAGCGGCCTGCAGAAACCGGCTGCAATCTCGCATGAACGAGCGTGACAAGTGTAATTCAATTTTACAGACTTTACAGATAATTCACTTTCGTACCTGCATGTAGCTCAAACTGAGAAACTGTATTGAAAGCTCTTGGACTAAAATTGACCTTCTTCAATCTTGTTGTCGCTGTCAACATTGTCAGCTTTAGGCTAAGGCTAAGGCTTTCATTTTTTCAACTGAGAAGCTTGCAAATGCTACGCCATTTTCTCAGAAGAAGCATTTGTTGCCATAGTGATTTGAAATACCACTCTCAGAGCGCTTGAAATACCATTGGGGACGGACCATTAGAAAAACCCGGAGGGGGGAAGAAAAAAAATCGGTGCACAATAATTTTTTCCGGGCATGAGTGTCTGCAGGATTTTTTTAAGGGGTTCAAACTTTGCAGGACTTTTTTGGGCACATTTTTGTCCCTACACCCTCTACAACTTTTCACATCAATATATATATATATATATATATATTTGTCTTTGCAACAACTGACCGATACTATATAAACATCAATGGGATTTCCAACCCTACTATACAAGAGAGAGTGCTTTGCTGACTTTGCAAGCGTTGTACTATAGCTATTGATTCAATAGGACTTTTTTGCATTGCATTGAAGTTCATCTAATGCTTTTGATATTTGAGTATATAGTTACTGGAATAGTCAGATGTGGTTGACCAATTCAAAAGTAAAGCAAATTGTGCACAGCAGGATAAGCTATCATAAAATCTAGGAAATATTAAATTGGGGTCTATCCTGCCAACTGACCTGACCTCATCCATGCAATAAAAATATTAAAGCCAGGGGAATGCTACGCCTACCTTGACCTTTTTTATAGAGCAAAGTAAACTAAATGGATTAAAGCCACAAAATGCTTTTATAATGTGCTTGGTACCACCCTAACAGTTTTTTCAGCTAAAATTTTTTAATGTTGAAATATCATCGCAAAAGGAGTAATATGTTTTGTTCATAAAGAACATAAGAAAGTTTTTGTCGAATATATCAGTAAAACAGAAATTATATTTTGTCTATTTAATATCAGAATCGACTCACTCTTGTTAAAATATAGACTTATGAATACTTCTATTTGATGTCAGTATTAAATTGTTGCATAGTTTGATGAGACCACATAAAGTGGTTTTCATTAA
>JAOBRD020059743.1:0-10473 GCA_027575215.2 Hydrozoanthus sils
ATGCAACTATAACTTATCTTTACTGTGTTGCAATTGAAGATTTTTCGGAGCTTGTGATCTTTATGGAAGTGTTTGTCTACAAGGGTGAGGAATTTATAACCGATGTAACTTATGTAGTTATTTTATTATTTATTAGAAAAAAGTTTGACTACTGTGGAATTGGGCAACAATGAAATGAGCTTTTAAATGAAAAGAGCTATAATTATAATTTTAATATTTATATACATGTCCAGATGGGAGCAATATATAATTTTATATAGATGATTAATTGAATGAGCTAACTTTCTTCACTTCCCTTTTCTTTATTGATGAGAAAAAAGGAAAGTGCAAGAAAAACTTTTTCTCAAGGCTTACACTTGTCTTCTTTATTCTGTTTCAGAAACTGTAATCACTTCACTTCAGAGCTATGTCAGGTAAGATATTGAGTTTGCAACTTGTCTGATAAATAATAAGGAACTGCCCTGAAGGAGTTCGCAAAACCCATTGCAGGTGAAACTATTTTTTATTGAACTAGTTTGAAAAGTTGTACCTGACAGTATTGTGGTTACATAGCAAGGGTTCATTATTAACGTCTTTTTCTTTTCTTTTTTTGGATGAGAGACAAATCGATTTTGCCTCATGTCCAAAGAAAGAAAAAAAAGATGTTAGTGAACCATTGTTACATGTAGTTAGAAAATAAATTATTAACTAGTCTCTAACTTAACCAATATACAGATGTCACACTCACTTGCAGGAAGTATTTAATTATCATTTTTATTAGCGAAAGATGTACTTTCCAATTGTGTTCAAACTACAGGTACTTTGTGGCAAAGACATTCCTGGTTGGGTTAACAGGCTAGCCTCGGTAGGATCTAGATTTCCTTTTCTCCTTAACTGCCTACCTAAGGAGTGGATTGTACCTGAACCAGGAGGTAGGGCCAGCATTCCTGACAGCCCAATATTTCAACCTGCAGCAAGGCCTTTTACAGGTATAAGTATTGATAGTGTATATTTGATTTATACAGACCTTGTCAATATGGTGTGCTAGCTGTTACAGTGTCACTGAGACATCAAAACCTCATATTCATGCTCAACTAACTATATAACAGTACACTCCAGATGAACTGACACTGACAATGATGTGTTAGCACCAACTGATGCCAGCATGTGGTTGTACCAACTGATACTACCATGTCACTGTTGGACCAACTGACACCAGCATGTGATTGTATGAACTGACACCACCATGATTATGTTGGTTCCAAATGACACCAGCATGTTGTTGTTCCAACTGAAACAACTATATGTTGGTACCAACTGACACCAGCATGTGGTTGTATGAGCTGACAACAGCATTTGGTTGTACCAACTAACAACAGCATGCGGTTGTAACATTTGATACCACCATGTCAATGTTGGCACCAACTGATACTAGAATGTGGTTGTACCAACTGATACCACCATGTCACTAATGGCACCAACTGACAACAGCATGTGGTTGTTCCAACTGATACCACCATGTCATTGTTGGCACCAACTGACACCAGCATGTGGTTGTACCAACTAACAACAGCATGTGATTGTACCAACTGATACCATCATGTCACTGTTAGTACCAACTGACATCAGCATGTGGTTGTACCAACTGACAACAGCATGTTGTTGTACCAACTGATACCACCATGTTACTGTCGACACCAACTGACAACAGCATGTGTTTGTACCAACTGACACCAGCATGTAGTTATACCAACTGACACCACCATGTCACTGTTGGTACCAACTGACAACAGCATGTATTTACCAACTGACACCAGCATGTGTTATACCAACTGACACCATGTCACTGTTGGCACCAACTGACAACAGCATTTGGTTATACCAACTGACAACAGCATGTGGTTGTACCAATGTTGGCATCAACTGACTAGTCTGTGGACAGAATCACTGGGCTGCCCCATAAATAAATAATTAGAATTAGAAATTTTCAATCAGAAGTGAATAGTTACTTGACAGGTCGTGACCTTTTTACCCAATATGGGAAAGTTTTGGTTGCTGGTGGAGACAATCACAGAATTCCGGCAAAGTTAATAAATTCAATCTACGAAGTGCTAAATGTATCTGTCGTTTCTGTAAAAATATTTTGACGGGTAAAGTTCCTTGTGTATTGATTTTAGAAATTCACAGACATAATACTTACTTTTTTTCCCCGAAAGGACAGCATTGTTATTGCCGAAGTTTTTTATTCTTTCGGCCATATGCTATTCAAAAGGCAGTAACATCCAAGTATTACTTGCTTAACTTTTGCCCGTCAAGTTCCCAGAATCAAGCTGTCATTGGAAAACTTTCTAGATCATGCAATGATCAACTGGTCAGTGATAAAGAACAGATTCATGTCTCCGTGAAGAGATTGTTGAAGTCACCTACAAAGCTTTGGTGTTCGTTTTCACAGAAATTGTGTGTAAGAGTTAATGTCAGTACAAATTAGGCAAAAAGTTCAATCAGCAAGCCCTATCTTAGAGAGAAGCCACAACAGAAGAGAAACTAATGACACAATTTCTGAACGAAACTGTAAATAGCATGGTGGCAGTAGCTGTTGTCAGTTTGGAAACAGACTTTGGGTACTGGTATTATTCAGAGGAATTACACAACAACACAACAAATGTATCATTTGGTGTTCTACAAAAGGTTTGTAGTTCAGCTAACAGACAAAATAGGCATGCACAATCTATGGAACATGATCTATGCCAGCAGGAAGAAGCTGCTGAATTATGTTGTGTGGAGAACATAAACAAATCAAGAGCAACACTGTTCACTACAAGTTAGTGTCATTATGATTTTTACTTTACTAGTCTTTACTGTGGCCTTTTGAAATTTCTAAAATCATCATCATTCAACCCAACAGCCAATGCATTTATGCAAAGTGATTTCAAATGTTTGGTGTGGTTCATCATTAAGGCAACAAGTGGGAAAACGATGACCAGGAACAACAACAACAGTTGACCTTTTAAAACCGTAAGCCTTGTCGAACATCCAAGGAAGCAGTTGATAAATGAGGTTCTTGCCAAAACCAGTGGGGGAGAATCGCAAATACATCACGTTTCTTTAAAGCAACTTATTATGTGCATTCCTTCTGCTCATCTTTCAGTTTCTTCTTTGGAAAAAGATGCAGATCTCTTTTGAATATAAGATTTAAATCTTGCAGAAGCAGTGAGCGTGATCTTCTTGATCACCTCCACATCAATCTGATCGGTGAACAGACCTATCAGCGACAGATACCAGAATCTGGTATATGTTAATTTCACGGCACAGTGTTTTGACAAGAATGTCTACAGGCTCTTCTTCCCTCCCTCTCTCCCCAGTCCCCTTTCCCACTTATTTTGTCGAATAGCAGACATCAGCATGTGGTTGTATGAGCTGACACCAGCATGTGGTTGTACCAACTCATACCATCATGTCACTGTTGGCACCAACTGACAATAGCATGTGTTAGTACCAACTGACACCAGCATGTGTTAGTACCAACTGGCAATAGCATGTGCAGGTTCCAACTGACAGCAGCATGTATTGGTACCAACCGACAGCAGCATGCGGTTGTACCAACTGGCAACAGCATGTATTAGTAACAACTGACAGGTCAGTATTTGGTTGTACCAACTGGCAATAGCATATATTGGTACCAACTTACAGCAGCATGCAGTTGTACCAACTGACACCAGCATATGTTGGTACCAACTAACAGCAGCATGCAGTTGTACCAACTGGCAACAGTGAAATTGGTGCCACTTGACAGGTCAGCATGTTGTTGTACCAATTGATGCCAGCATGGGTTACATAATCATATTTATTTTAATTATCATCTGTTTTTACCTGTAGATGAACCACAGACGGACAAACAGCAGTAGGACCACCTTTATGATAAACTTCTTATGATAATTCAAGTTATACGTAAATATGATGTATATAGAAATGGCTGGAGAACACCACTTTACCAGTTAGCATGCAATAACCAACTAAAATTTGATCTTTTTTTTAATTCTGGCTTTTACTATTGAAAAAATTCCCATTAACAATAGTTATTCACAACACAGATATTTCTCAACTGGTATAGCAAAAACACAATCATTATTTTGTTCCTCTACTCAGTTTTTACCTGAATGTATAGTTTGTGCCATTGCAAGCTTAAAATTCAGCAATGAAAAACATTTTAAACTGTTTGGGAGAATTAGCTAATAATTTATATATTATCATCCTGTAAACAAATCCATGTAAAATAATACTGGCTTTCTTTAAGAAAAAAGTGTCTTTAGAGTTAGAAAGAAGGAGCACTCTTTGTAGTACATTTTTGTGGGACCACTATCAGACGATATTTTTTGCATTTCAAATGATATAAGCTCTAGGTAAAACAATTTTCCAAAAAGTGCCGTTAGTAGGACAAGTTCTTCCACTATCAAAAACATACATTCTATTTATTAAAACAATTCCTTTGACTTTAAAATAATGGTGTTGTAAATGTGTCAGTTTTTTATATTCATGTTTAAGCAGAACTTAGTTTCAACACTGACTAATTAAGTAGTTAATTTTAAAAGTCCCAAGTCTTTTGGTACTTTTGGTTTTAAACAGAACTTCATCGTTTCTTTAGTTGATACAAAAGGGGTTAAGCACTTAAAGGGATCCTCCACTGTATTACATTTTTGGTCTCAAATAAAACTTTTGTTGAGTCTGCCCATATCAGCAGGTCATATTTGATAACTAACGCCATGCAATTTAGTGTAATCATTTCCACGGTTTGAATTTCCCGCGCGCCGCCATTTTAAACAAGGACCCGCGCTATAAAAGAGAAAGCTCCTCCCACATCTGATGCCTTTCAAAATTCGAATTTTGGACCAAGTAGCGATTCAATTTCGCTCCAAGTCTGAGCGATAGAAAAAAAGCAATTCATAACCGCTAAAATTAAAATGTTCGTAATATTTTCTTATACACAGTGGTGGCAAAGGAAAAGTAAGCGAAGTTCGTTTCGTTTTTCGTTTTATAAGTATTTTTGTCGAAAATTCAGATAAATTTTGTACCTCTTTCGGCGAAGTTCTCACACCACCGATACATTTTCGGTCATTGGCATAACGCGCGTCTTGTTGAAACTTCGAAGAAACTTGGGAGATAAATGAGTTAAGTTTAGTGCAACGCTTTCTTGTGGGCTTCCGCGGAGAATGAAGAATTTTGCCCTCGATGTCATAAACATGTAATCGCCTGGCTCCTGGTAAGATTAACAGCACTTGTGTTTTTAATTTTTTTTCAAATTTTCCTCGTCGCGAAGCGACTCGAGGAAATTTTGGAAAAAGTTGAAAACACTCGTGGAATTAGTCCTTAATTTTATTCGGCCCCATGCGATTACCTATACAAATTCCGGTCAATCTGAGCCTCGTTCTTATAAAGTTGTAAATTCTTATAGTCGTATAGAAAAATTCTCATCCTTCTTCTGCTGTGTCTTTCACTTTTCCCATCTAGCTGAGTCGCATGCATCTTCTCCGTCTATATAGTTCACTATGCAAACTCTCCCCCTGTATAGGGTATTCTGCAGTTGCTCCAATAACTGACAAGGTAACAAAACAACGCATAAAGCGCATGTGTCCGGACGAGGAGAGAATTAGCACTCTTTTTCTTTCTGGCTGAGTCGCATCTCCATGTAATTCTCTGTTCAAACACTTCCCCCTATGTAGCGTGTTCTGCAGTTCTTCCAATAACTGACAATTAAGGTAACAACGGTACCATAACGACACATAAAGCTCACTATGTGTCCAGATGAGGAGATCGCGAATTAGCGCTTTTAATTCTATAGCTATACGCAACCCAATTAAAGAATAACTATTTCTGCGTGTAAACGTTAACTGTTGTCATGGCAGCCGTCATTTGAACTAATCTAAGGTTTCATGCTACTTAATTGAGTTGCCGCACCCATTAATGGCATTCAAAGATAGACTTTTTCCTCTCACAAAACTGTCGCTCCTGTTGAACACAGCTAAAATAGGTTTATAGGGACGGGTTTGATTGCTGTTACATTACAATGAGATTGTCGATTTTGCTGTTAGTGGTTGTTCTGAACTTGGTCCGGTACGAGAAAAATGGTAAAGACTGTTTGGTTAGTGGCTCGCCACAAGATTCGGGTAAGTCCTTTATGTCGAAACTGCCCTTCAATGAGTGAATTTTTCTTTAAAAATTCTCAGATTGCGAGGCTATCTAAACTGAAACTAAAGTGTATCACCTTGTTATATGATAAATCAGATCTCTCTCACTAGAGATTGTATATAGGCGTTTCGGTTTTTTATTTTACCAAAGGGTGCGAAAAGGCATTTAACTAGACAGCCAAAGCATGGAGGGGATAAATTTTGATGCAAAGTTAACTAGCTAGTTTATTTTCATAAAAATATTTAGTCCTTTTTTTTTAATTTAAATTTTCTTGTTAGTCACATGTTCGATAAGCATAGTTTATTTGTCGATTTTAGCTGGGTTTGCGTTTTCGGCCTCAGGTAAGGCTCGTTTTGAAGTTGAATCGGATCATTCAAAAATTTTTCTCTAGGAACATTGTAGTCGCTGTAGTTTCGTTTTCAGAGCAACAAGAATCCAAACGGGAAAACAGCAACCTTGGTTGGATTTTAAAGTATAACTAGAACTAAAGATAAGATATAATCTGTCTTCTTGAAAATTTGCTACTGAATTTTATCCTGACAGAAACTTTAGAATTTAACGTTTTGTACATTCGTTGTTGTCTTAAGGCAAATAGTTCAAGTTTCAGTATGGTCACTCGTACCCGCTCGAAATAAAGTTTATTGGCTTATTTGCCAAATATTCTTCTGCTCCCTTCGATTGCAATTGTTTCTGGCTAGTTTTTGATCATTGGATAATCTTACTTTCTAGGTGTAACGTACAGGCGTTCCCGAAACTCCGAACGCCAAAGTTACTGCCACATTCATGAGACAAACCGCCTACTTGGACAAGGTAAAGTATTTCAGTTCTATCGCCAAGTGTATTGGTTTTTCAATAACTGAAAAAAACTGGTTTGATTTCGCTCTTCCATTAAAGAGCCATGTTTATTGTAGTTATTTAGTTGCAAGACTTATTTCTTCTCTTTGCGTACAATGGTTTTTATTTGGAGTGCGTGTTTTAAACTGAATGTTTTCATAAAGTATCTGAACTGACACGTTTTCATAAAGTCTCGGAACTGACACGGTTTTGCCCAGTATAAATTTTTTAAATTCTACTGGAAAGTCGTCACAAATTAGATATAGACATCAGTTTTGTTTTTTTTCCTTTTGAAAAGAGGGTCTTTTTTTAAAAGTTTGCTGGACAAGAAAAGCTATCGAATCTTTAACGACCTGAAAGCAACTGTTACACTGATCAAGACTGGAATTACATATAGCTTGTTGAGGGCTCAATTTTAACTTGGTGCCACTCCATTCATGTTTTACTGGCCAAGCAGGGAGTCGAGTAACTGATCAAACGGCAATTGATCTGAAAATTTAGGTTTGTCGAAATAAACTCTGGCAATAAAAGATAAAACTAATAGACCTTAAATTTAGTTTTTGTGTCTTCTTCTCTCTTTCTTCTGTTTTTTTCCAGTTGATAAATAATTTTGAAAGCTTATTCAAAGGATACAGCAGAACTGATCCGTAGTTTCTGAGTTCAGTTTACAAGATTTTAAGAGGGAAGGGTCTTTCAACGGTTCAGATCTTTGTTGATTTAACTTTAGTTCCGTATACTAACTGATTCACAATCAATGTTCAACGCTTTATATCTTTAGGCCAGAACTTGAAGCTTTTGTATCGGCGAGTAAAAGAATGCAGATTGACTCGATCAACTACATCGGAGTTGGACGGAATGGCTGCTCAGGTATAAGATATCGTATGTTGTTACTTATTCATGGGTGACATAATTTAAGTTTCCATAATTAAGCTATCATTATTTGCTTAGTGTTATGCAAATTTACAAGATAAGTGATTAAAATTTGACGTAAATTAAAGAATTTTCCATTATCGCCCTTTTTTTTAGTTCTGACTCGTTTTCACTTAGTCTTCGAAGTCATCATAAAGCAATTGATAACTATTTTGTAATATTCGTGTAGTTTTGTTCGTAATCTTGTCCCGGCTTTCGCGTCTATGCTAATTATATTAAGCGTACTTCTGAATTGTAAATGTTCTGTTCCAACTTTAGAAACTCGTATATGTAGTGTACATACCTCGCCTTCTGGTAGTACTATCGTTATAGTCATCATGAACTTCACCATTATCAAAGCACTTTCACCACCATCAAGGTGGCTGATTTACCAACGCCATGATCACGAGACTCCACAATTACCATCACTACCTACATCACCATCATAGTCACTATTACCACAGTCATCAACACCATCTCCATCACCGTTACCATCAATTTTGCTTCCGCTATGTTGTTGGTACCGGGGACTCATTGGAAGGGCAATAACCACAGTACCGTTTTATTTTGCCTTTGCAAATTAACCTTTGCACACGGTACTCATTATTACACATTTGATACAATTGAAAACGGAAAATTATTTACAAACGTGATCTTCCATACTTTATAAATACATATATAGGATCTAAACATGATAAAATTACACTTATTTAACGACGCCGCCGGATACGAAAACTCAAACCACATTGTGGAAAAAGGGAACATATATCCCCACCTGGTGAGGAAAACCACCTGCAGTGCCGCCAATTCTGGGGGCCGAGGTTTCGAGTATAACATTGGATGAATCAGAGTTCGTCGATAGCAGTGCAGAACCTAGAATGAATAATCTTTTTAAAGCAACCTTTAAATACCTATACAGACTACCCACAATTCCACTCTTCACCAGTCTTCTGCTCCGTGCCAGCAAAATAATCATTTCTGCAAAACTCGCAGACTCGACTGTCAGAAATACTTTTTTTCAGCACCACCGTCATCACTATAAACCTCCATCCCTATCCCCACCAACATCATCATCGGCATCAACACCATCATCATCATCATCACCATCATCATCATCATCATCACCATAATCATCATTTCCATTCCCATTTCCATCGTCATCATCACCACCCTTATTACCGTCATCATTACCAGCACCACAATCACCAACACTATCAAAATAATAATCACCAAAAAACTAACAACATGCATGCCCCTAATATTAATTTGGATAATTTAGCCATGTCCAGGTCATTCGTTATGCCTTTCTAACCAAACGACTGTCGACACGGTAGACCTGATATCCGGTCCTGAAGATGTGTACAGTGCTCTGAGCTGCGAGTGCATACCTTTCTCTAAACAAAGATGTGCAAGGTTCCCGCACGTCCGGGTATTTTTTCCAGGCACATCAAAGGAGCAGGCGGTGGATGTCGGGCAGTGCTTGGGACAGTGCAAGCGTGGTATGTCACTTTGTATCCGCCATCTTCAAACTCCAAAACTCAAAATCTCCTCGAAGTTTGTAAACAAAAAATACTTCTCGAGACGAGAGATTTAAAGAGCATATGACGTGAAATCAGTTTGTCAATTTTCAAAAAGTATACTATGAAAAACATTGGTTTGCCAAGTTTGAGAAACATACGATGAAAATACGCCAAGATATTGCGCATAGAATTTTGAATTTTTGCCTCTAAAAGTGTCCCCCCCCAAAAGCCAACAATGTGACGCAACAGGTCACGTGCATCTTACACCAGTCCATCCAAAATCGACTTTAAAACATCTGCAACTATTAGAGTTTCTATAGAAAACTCTAACAGTTACGGATGTCTTAAAATCGAATTATCTCTTTACTTCGTGGCACCATATTAAATGGACTGAGGCGAGACGCACTTTACCAGTTACGTCGTGTTGTTGGCTTTTAGAGGGGACGTTTTTAGCGGGAAAAATACAAAATTCTATGCGTCGTATCTTGACGTACTTTCATCGTATGTTTCTCAAACTTGGCAAACCAATGTTTTTATAGTATACTTTTTGAAAATTGACAAACTGGTTTCATGTCATATGCTCTTTAAAGTTAAAGTGTTACTGAAGCGAAATTTTTAAACTAGTTTAAAATATCTAAAACTAAGAATTGGCCATTAGAATTTCCGCTTAGACACTTGCTGCCGGTTTTTGAAATAAATTTCGCGTAGAATTTACATGTACAAGACAAAATGCCTATGTTAGCGGCAAAACTGCGAAAAGTTTTTGAGCTTATTACATATGTGTGATGTCATAGATTTAAAAGCCGGGAGATCAATCTCACTTTCCCGGCCCGGTCAAGTGCATGTGATCGTTCAATTCAAATGCAAAGTTTGCATGGCTGGTGTCCCAGTGTTTGAGCAAAAAACTCACCAAAGAGCTGCGTAAACGCTAGTATAGAGCAGCTTGGAGTCCTTTCTAACTATGTGACGTCATAAATCGCCGTCGTATGTTTTGAATTTTGTTCGCACTGAATGCACTATTTTGAAAGCTTATTTCACGGACTTAAAA
>JAOBRD020059851.1:0-16555 GCA_027575215.2 Hydrozoanthus sils
TATATCAATGACCTACCAACAGTATGCAAGAAATCCAACGTAGAGTCTTATGTCGATGATTAAAGCTGTACCTTTCATTCCTTAGTAAATGTGTGCACTTGGGGATGCAAGACCTTAAAGACGACTTACTACGAGTAACTTCTTGGTGCTGCAGCAACAAGCTGTTAATAAACCCTAGTAAGACAAAACTTTGCGCATTTGGAACCACCCAAATGCTGTCACAAATCACAGTCCCGCCAATCCAATTCCTGGGCAAAACATTGTCAACAGCAGACGACGTCAAGGACGTTGGTATCATTCTAGACAGCCGTTTATCGTTTAGCGAACACATTGATAATTTGGGATCGGACCTGATGCGCAAATTGTGTATGATAAACAGTATCAGTCACCTATTGGACAAACGAACTCTACTCACAGTCATCAATTCACTGGTCTTCTCCCAAATGTTGTACTGCTCCTCTGTCTGGGCAGTCACAAGCAAAGGCAAAATCAAAACACTACAACTAGCTCAGAACTTTGCCGCTAGAATAGTGTCAGGGAAACGTAAATATGACCACATAACACCTACATTAAAGAGAACACCTACGTTAAAGAGCCTTAATTTTCTACCTTTCTCAGAACTGTTAAATTTATTTAGAGAGACGGCCGTACTATAAATGTTCAAGTGTACAATAGGCCTGGCCAAGACTACGTGTCTAAATTTTTTTAAACAAAGAGGCAATTTGCACAGTTATAACACTCGAAACCGAGACTTATTTAATATACCTAGGTGCCACACGACAACAGCCCAGAACTCTTTTGTTTATAGGGCAGTCAAGATTTGGAATAAACTGGCGCGCACCATCACCTGCAAGACATCGCTAGACTCGTTCGGCAGAACCTAAAAAAATTTTTATTAATAAAAACTGGATGCATCTTTATATGTTGATTATATTTCCTAACTTAAATTGTATATTTTTTAGCATTTTAACCTATCCTGTGAATGATAACTTATTTTCATTGTATACCTTATAGACTAGTTTAGAGGCTCATAATCATTGTATAGATTAGTTTAGAGGCTAACATTTTATCTGTAAATTTTCCTGAAAAGCCCTTCGGAAGTGAAAACAAATTTATTGTATTGTATTGTACTGTGCCCAAACCAAACTGTCCCGTCTTTTAGCAAACGTGCTTACTGATAAGAAGTTAAGACAAAAGTCCTTTGGCGAACGTCCTATAACGCACGCGCCTTTATTTACTGACTATTGTAAAGGGGTTATTGTGGACAAACGTTGGACTTTTACCCCGCATGAGGAATCACTCGAACCTTTATTTTTGTAGTGAGACGCTCTAGCTTCTCCAGAGATATTACATGGCTAAGCGTCAGAGTTAGACTGCTCAACTACTGAACTAGAATATTTAGCTTACTCTATATCTTTTATGTGTCACTTGTTCAGGCTTGTAAAAGCTATAATTATCTAGGCCTGGTCAATACAATGTTCTTAGATGTTCTGTTGACATACACACAAGATGTAATTATGCTGGAAGGTTCTTATCTAAACAACTAATCTCGTCCGACCAGATTAAACCATAAGAGACCATCCAGACAACTAAACAAGTGGGACACGAAAATCTATGGAACCTTCTAGAATATTTCAGACTCTCCTTTCTTGATGAATCAACAATCTTAACGCTTGTTTGCAAACAACAACGAAGCGTGTCTGTTCCTTCTGTGTCTCGTTGAGCTATCAGATTTGTCTCAAAATGTAATTCATATAATAAAGATCTAAAGTACGAACTTAAGCATTTTGTGTCGTTACAATATCACGTTCAGCTGAACACGAGGAGACTTAGCGTCGACCCGCTAGCTACCCAGGAAAAATTTTGAGCTTTCAATGGGTATATGTTTTGGGGTAATTTTAAAACCGAGAGGTATTTTTTAGGGTGAAAAATCTTTATCCCTTGCTATTTTTTAGGGTATTTTGGTATCTTTATCGACGGTCATCCCTACCTACCCTTTTGACCCCAAAGTACCCCCCCCCCTCCCATCCAGCCCATCCCGGGCATGTTTCCCGATAGATTTTAGGTCATAAAAGTTTGCCGAGGACTTGTACTTTTATCCTAAATTACCTTGAAATGAGAGATGTTTTTGTGCAAAGCTGGTATAGACTTCGATTCAAAAGACTGCGGTCAGTCTGGACAGTAAGAGAAAAACTTTATACAACTTTCATGCCGTGTCAGGATTTGCTGTGGTTTTCAACGTTTGGCTTTTAGTAAGTTATAAACAAATCATTGTTCCACAGACTTATTTTCTATAAAAAGGTATATTTCTGTGTCACAATATAGCTAAACTGCGCATGTCGCATCTTAATTTTGTGGGAACTGTGCTAAGCGTACCACACTCACCAAAATATCAAAGTAAAAATAGATTAATTTGATCATGCAATTTTAAATTTTCTCAATTTAAAGCAGTTAAACTGACATATATCTGTATTGCTAAGGCTAGAAAGAATCTTAGACTAAAAAGTATGTCGATGTAGTTGCTGTCATGATCAGGTTCATGTTTTCTATAACTACAACAGAGTTTACGAGAGGTAGACTGCGTCTCTTTGATGAAATTAAAGCTAAGGTTTCGACCGGAGTTGGAAATAAAGTTTGCTCACAAACAAAGCCAACGTTTCATTGTTGTTTCTTGATAAACAATATGTCAAGCAGCGTTCATTTCTTTTTGATTACTGAGCCTTGTGGTTATATTTGCAACGAGCTATTTGACGTGTGAAGAAAACTTGCGGCGCATGACTAGACTACAAACCCTCCTTAAAAAAGTTGTTATAGCGTGACTAAATAGATATAGTTATTGTTTAATTCAAACCTGTTATGCTGTTAAATTGATCATAATAAATTCACACAATTTTTACGCACTGGAACTAAATATACCGTTTGAGCTTGTTTCACGATGATGCAAAGGAAAAGTTTTGTTATGCTAGCAGTTTTCGTGTCTGGTTGCTTGCAATTCGTTACCGGAGCAACAGTGATTTCAGAAATGCCTCAGAGCAAATCATATCAAGAGATGGACAACTCAAATGGATTCTGTCGGCTAAAAGTTGACTTCAATCTTCCCTTATGTACGGACAAGGGCTACGTTCAAATATGTGCCTAGTTTTTTGAAGCTAGAGTCATCATATCGTATTAACGCTTTGTTTTCCTAGCTTTTCTTGTGAATAGAAACCACGACATCCTTATTTTTAAAAATGCTACACTCCTGCAGAGAAGCGCGGTGAATACACTGTATGTAAATCCTATGGGATTCTTAAGCTTTACAGTTATATCATAAGAAGAGCGCGTTGTAGTTCACTCAGGAAGATCTGGAATTGTTCCCTGAAGGACAGACACAGTTCTGGACTGAGAAATCATAACAGCGAATACAGCATGCAGTGGAACTCAGGCACACACAAGAGCTTATCTCACAGGTTTCTAAATTCAAAGGCCACAAATGAGAAGATAAGAAAAAAAACAACGAACAAGAATGGAAGAGGACACGGAGAGGCCACACCACACACTGCAAAGACAATCAGTTATTATACCACAAAACCTTTGCGATCGATGGAATCGCACCCTCGGAAAAAGGACCGCCCGAGCTCTGCACACCAATACTGTGAAGAAAATGAAAGGAGGAGGGCCAAATTGGCTCAGAAATAAGACAGTGGAAGGCATTACCAAGGAACTATGCCCCAAATTGACTCTTGGGTCGAGTTAAAAGGTCCACTATAGGTATGTGTAGCCAACTGTTTTTAAACAGTTGTTCTTTTAAAAAAGAACAACACTTACAAATAACGAGCCTGTGTTGCTTGTTTGTAATTGCTTGTGCGGTTGGCAACTTGCGATTTAAAACGCCACGGTTGGCCGATGAGCACCTTGGTTGCAGCTCAACTAACTAGAAACCAACAAGAAATCAACTTTGGTGCCTTACCTTGTAACTTTTGATTGGAGAGAAAACTGTCGAAGGGAACGTCAAATAATGAAAGCTCTTGACAAAACTACTCGGAACCTAAACTATTACGGTTTTGCATCATATGAATATAAAATATACGAGTGAACTAAATGACTAGCAAATGGGTTAATTAGTGTCACCAAAATCGAAATATTGGCCCAGTAACAAAGGCGTTCATGCTTCTCTGTTTCGAAAAATGTGAAGTATAATTGTATTTGGCATATGCATGGCTAGCTCCTATTCAGGTATGAACAAACAAAAAATTTGTTAAGTAGTCGATAAGCACCTATCATATTTTTCAGTTTTGGGAAACGAAACTGGTTTTGGTAGAATAAGAAAGGTCAGAAGAAAACTTTAAAAAAGAGAGGGACGCTACGTTTAGTTTTAAACTAAATAATATGATTTGGTGGCAAATACAAGGCTTTTCTTTCAAAATGATCTGGAAAACTTGTTATTGAACCCCTTTTTGAACTCATTGATCCAAATAACAATATACCCCCGCCTTGATTGGTCTCTAAAAGATTTTAGAAAAACGAACTGACAAATTCAAAGGTGAAATAACTGCAATAACGTTTGTTGGAGTACGTGAGAACATTGCAATCCGAGCCATGACCGTAGAACATTCATTTGGAAACCTTCTGCTTTGCTTTTACTTGTTTGAAACAATATGTGGATGAAGCGTTCTTTCAAACGAGAAATAAACAAAGAAATACAATTTTTTGAGCTTACCCTAATTGAGTACTAAGAATTACTAGATTTATGCAAAATATTACCTTACAAACAATGGCAGGACAATTTCAGTTGTTAAGGTGAACAAAAGTTAAAAACAATAAGTTTCAAAAAATTCTAACTTTGCCCAAATGTATATCCATTCGTGCTGTGATCTCAAGATGAATAAACTCATAACAACAGAAAAAAACTTACCCCCCTCCCATCCCCTTTACCCTTGCTTGGAAATTTGATTAGAGCCTGATACTTAAGTGGAATTATAAACAGCCAATTTAGGACGGGTAACTTAATGACCAGTAACAATGGTAGGGTAACTTAATGACCCCCTAAATGATTTTTGTGCTTTACATGAAAGGTTCTTCAGATTTCAATAAATATTTTCGCACCTGTTAACTAAAGATTGTACTACTGTTATAATAGATACTTAAACTGCGAGTACAAAGACAGCTTTTTGTACAGTTATATGCATTTATGGCCCACACGTCAACAGGTGGATATACTGCACGTACTTTGACTGGATAAATGCGTGTTCTTTCTCTGATATGCAGGGTAAAATGTGGTGTAACTCAAAAAGGTCTTACTGAATGTTTTACTGAAGGTAAAAAAAACGTTCATTTCCCACTTCTACTTTGTGATTCAAATTGCGCAAATATATTTGGAAACTCCCTACGAGCTAGATATATTATTATTTTTTATGATATGATGATATATATATGACTCAAAAACACCTTGCAAAGATTCTTCGGACAGAAACTATTTTTGTTTTCTTCAAAACTGTTTAAACACTTTTCTTTACCAGGAATCTTTTAAGAGGCCAAGCAAATTATTTTAGTGGTTATATGCATGTAAGGGGGTATTAATCACACATAGGATCTTACAGAACACATCTTCAGCCGTTGAAACATGATTAATTATAAAACTAAAACCTGACTATTTTGTTTCTTGTCCACGAAATGCACAAGCAAAAACCGGAACGACTTGTTGACAGCAAAAACGAAACAAAAAGTACATGTTATATACTCGTAAAATGTATAAATATCAAGGTTTAAAACATTTAAAAGTATTTGATTTGAAATTCATTAAAAAACAAGCGAAAGCAATTTTCTTTTCCGTGGACCGTGTTCTTGTTAACCAATACTATACAGTTTTGAAAACGGCAAAAAAACTGTTCATGCAAAACAAATCTTTCGGCCCTTATATGATTTAACAAACAAAAATATGTAGATAGATTGATCAGTGGTAGCTGTACAGCTTCAAACAACTTGCGTATCCAAACGCTTGGTTTGTGGTTGTAAAAGTACATACGAAAAATGTTATCTTGTCCATAAATCTTACCTTCGTTTAACGAGCAAAACCTTCTTGGACTGATATCAGGCTCAAATAAACTGTAAGCAAGTTTCTAATCTGCCTAGTTTTGTTTTTACGTTTCCAAGGATGCGGAGAACTAAACACTTGTTATTGAATTCTTGTTAAAACAGCTAAATACAATGTCAAACAAAAAAGAGGCGTAATAATGAAGTTTAATCGAATCAACCTTCTTCGACACACGCGTTTGTTTGCTATCGAAGCTTTCAGTTTGCCTTTGTTCCCCTGTCGTGCGCCTGTTCTCCTTTGTTTACTCATGATTAGCAGAGTTAACAAAGCTGCCATGCACATAGCTTGTTATATCAAACATTGATAAGAAATGCTTTGTCAGAGTAATTCTAAGTGCTTTTTATAGGAAATACTGCTAACTGAACCTTTGAAATTTTTTTTTCTGTGACTATTTTAATTTCTTATTAGCTGTCATATTCTTTGTTGTTCCAAATTCCTTGTTTGCCCAAATCTCTCTTTACTCAGTATAAAAAGCCAGTTTGTTGAGTTGTTTTATGTTATTCAGTCACACAACTAGAACTCTTGGTGTATTGTTGTATTAATCTCGTTAAATGTAACAAACAATGCTCTTTTCATGATTCCAGATAACTATAAAAAAACAGTAAATAAAAATTTTGCTTTAACCTATTTCTCGGAGCCAAGAAGTCTATAAGATAGTAAAATAAATTAGCTGTTCAGTAAAATTTGACTAAATCAAGATCTATGGTATAAATTATAATATTGGCTGTCAACTGCCTTGCTTATCCCCAGTCAGCCCCTCCTGGGTTTGACAACGGCATGTTAATAAGTTTGCTCTAAAGATCCATATTAGTTTGATCTTGGAATTGCCTCTTTAGCGTTTTTACCACCGGTTTCAGAATTTCATTTGGTTTGGTAATGTGTCGGATAGCTCCACTTGTCGGGTAGGAGGCAGTGATTGGATGAATGTCCAGCACCTCGATTCCAGCGTTACACATTGCCCAGGTGGAGTAGGCGTTAAAGAGCAGTATCCTCTGTGAAGAAAGCAATTTCATGGAAAAATTTGTGGACTGCTTATTGAAAGACAAGAAAGAACAGATTGATAGCTAATTCCGGAGGGGGAGGGGGTACGAATGACCGGGTGAGGGGAGGAGGGTGAATGTTACGAATGAGACGCATAATGAGAATGAGAATGCAAGCGTGGTGATTATAATAATGGTGATGATAACTCCAGTGAGATGATGCATGACAAGGTTAATATTAAGAACACCGGCAAGTAAGATAATGAACATGGCGATAGTGGCATTGATAGGCTTCTTATTAAAGAGTTTCTAATTAAGCTCAAAACAAATTATTATTGCACTGCAATAAATCAAGTGCGTTTTTGACAAACGTTTCTTAGCATTCTGACTAGTGATTGTGTCCCCACACATTGAGTTGAACTGCCTACCAAGTTCCCACAGTAGCTCTGCGGTCGAGAGCGTCCGACTGCAGTTTGATTCACAAGTTCATTCCAGTTTAAAGTTGTTAATTTCTTATGCAAATCATTTGTTTGCTAGAATTTTTCCAATAAATTGAGGTAGAAAACTATTCAAAAAGAACTTAAAACGAAAAAGCCACCTTTACTCAGCTCCACAGTTTTGCCAGGGCCTACACGCATGTGCACGACCGATTCAACCCGAGCAACTACATTGCAAGTAACAGAAGCAACTGTGGACAGCTGTTTCGTCCTATTAAGACTCATCAGCACGGTAAAGCTTTTTAGCTACGAGCAAAGAGCAAGGCTGAGCCCCCACTGGATGCATTGGGGAGTTGGCCAAACTGTGAAGTTGAGTTTGAGTGCATGGTGGTTTTTTTTATTTCAACTCAAATAGACATGGCCAAATATGGTAATTTGAGCAACAAGGTAAGGAAGAACAGAGATAAGAATAAGGTCGAGGATGATGTTCCGCGAAATTGGGTGAGGACAAGAATGGTAAATTAATAAAAGTGAGACGTAACTGTAACCTACCTGGTTGGTTAAAACCTGTGCCCTGTTTTGGAACGGGCTGGTCATTTGACCTCTCGCGGCGGCTGTGGTGATCCAAATTGCCTTCCCTTGAAACTTCATTTTCGATTCTTCTTTCTCGTTTTCTGTTCTTTTCTTCAAAACCTCAACTGTTTGGTCTATAAGGTTTTGAAATTTGGCAAAACTTGTTGACATAACAAAATCAGTTCCGTAGTTCAGTAATAGCACCGATTTCTTATCCATTTCTGGTCTATAAACAATATTCTTCAATTCTTGCAATATTCTGCTAATATCAAGACCAAGCATGGCTTTAACTCTCATTTCGGCGGTTATGTTACGATCATTATAGACCAAGCTGAAGGTATAGTTACACATTGAAAACACCCTTGTGCACATAGACGTTTGGAGGACCATCTGGTAGAGAAGAGCTGCAATCTCGTCCCCATAAATCCAAAGTGTGCTCTCGTTACGTCTTGGAGACTCGCTTACCAACAGGTCTGTAAGAAAAAGACTAAAATCAACTCGTTGGGTCTTTTTATACTAGAGGACGCATTATTCGACCAGATAGATAAATCTTCTCTCGTGTTATGTGTCTAGTGTAATGATGAAACTCTTAAGGCGAATTTTAAAATCATTTGGACGAACTATAGGGCAAACTTTTGTAGTTCGTCCAGACGAATAATTTGTTTTTAGAATAAAAACGGCCATTCCTGCTAAAAATATAAATACACTTTATTGCTGAGAAATTTAAAAATTACCTTTCGAAATCAAAACAACCAAAAAAAAGAAAAGACCTTAAAACTATTTTGGTGAAAAGTAAAATTCACCCAAACTGATTACAGGAAAAGTATGATTCCAACTTGTAATAATTGGTCGTGTTTAACCTAGCGCCGAAAGGGTTAACTAACAGTTGAGATATAGGCACGTGAAGACTAAAACGCCACTCAAAGTTAACTGTAGCAATCTTTGTTTATTCTAAAGAAGAGCAAGAAATTCATTGTCGAAAAACAATTCAGCAAGCTGCAGTCCATTCGTCCAATTGCTCTGGGAGCTCGAGTTGCCGGATTCTAGATGGTAAAAAGCTGACGAAGTGCTTCGCCAATTTGGTTATAAATCATCTCATATTTAACAAGCGGAAATGGAACAATTGATCTATTAGATTGAATGTGTTTTTTACCCTTCGATATTTGAAAACTATATGTACAGTTAGTTTGTGCAATTTGCTTGCCTCAATTTTCAAATTTCGACTTGCAGACAACAATTTTTCTATAAAAAGTCATTCGGTATAGCCGAAATTAAGTAAACCAATCAGAACAGTAGAAACGCAACATTTGGGGTTGAAATATTAATAGATATACATACTATTGTTTATTTACCTGATACAAATGGTTTCCATGAGCCGTTAACCCATCGACCTAGGCCGTCCCAAGTGTAACTGCAGAAGTCACTGCAGTAAACAGGATTCCCAAATCCATAACTGAGATACTCTAGATCATAAAGAAAACAAACCCGTATATGGTCAAAGATATTCAAGTCCATGATTTTGGCATTCTAGATAAAATAAAGACGTTTGTTTAACCAAGTTTCTATTTCTTTTTGCGTTTCGAAACTTTGCCTGTCGTTCGAAACCATAGGCCCTGAGCCCTAGGCCCTGGCTATATTTGTTGCGTTCCTTATAGGAAATGAAGCGGTTTGGCAAACCTATAAAGCCACGCCCTTATGTAGAGAGGAGATCAAACTGTTAGGTTCATCTATGCCAATGAAATAATCACTGATAATACAACAAACTTTGCGTACTCTTAACACTTCCGAGATGGTTAGGGTGTGGTTTAAGTTGTAAGGGTCGGGGAATGCTCGTCACACCCCCTGGGCACAGTTGTTCAAAGCCAAAACTCAAGCAGTAATTTCTTCTTTAAGGAATGGTTTAAAGTTCTTATAAGATACTGTTTAGAATTTTCACGAAAAAAAAAACTTGTCAATTCCAAAATTACAGCTCAAATCAGTCTCTGTAACGCTGGAAACATTAACGTTGGTTAAGATTTGAACCCTGGGGTAGTGCTAATTAACCTTTAAACAACTGGGTTCTGTTGATTAAGGTCCAGAGTTCAGCACCTATTTTAGTGTTGGAAGCCAACTGATGCAACCCTAACGTCCTGAAGAACAAAATGAACTAGGAAACACAGCCACTCAAAGTATTCACGTCTTTCATTTTCATAAGTGGCCGTGGTTTGAGTTCATCCATTAGAGACCTGACGTATTGGAATGTTTCCATTTACATTTACTTTGAATGTGTACGGTGGTAACGGAATGGGGTGGACGATCCGCTACAGTTACCATTTCACAAAACCTCTTTCCACAAAGCTTTTATAATCAAACTTTCGAGCTCAATCAGGCTACAAACAACCAAAGTAGCATTCCTTTGTTTTATCCACAAGTTTGAGAGAGACACTAATGCTGCAATCAGTGCTTTACTAACCTTCACTTCTAAACGGACCTACTCCCCGTGGAACCTCAAATGTTATTGGCACTCCTCCCCACAGGGGCTGGCGAAGGTTATAACTTCTGGTCCCTCCAACCCGTTCCACTTGACTTCTACGAAGCCGGTCACCTGCAAGTAAGAACTCTTATAAACAAAAGAGCTTCAGAATTATGTCGTTTTGTTCTTTAGAACTAGGTCTGTAAGGTAGATCTATCAAATGAACAGACATTGTCGGCTGTGTTTGTGGTTGCTAGTTGATACATATGCACAAATGTGTTGTTTGCTGTTGTTAACTGTCAAAATGTTTAATTTGATATGCATGATTTTGGTTTTCCTAATAGTAGTTCCCAGGCCTTTCTCGACTAGCTAACAAGACTGCACGCAGACGATAGAAGAACTGGTGTGCTACAAAGTTCTTATTACTATATTACAAATATTATTAATACTACCCTTATTTTATTATTGTTTTTTGTTAATATGCTTGTTGCTGTTGTAGATACAGTAAATACCTGCATAAAAGAAAAAGTGGATTAAAAACACTCTGGCTGAAATTTAGTTTAAAAAAGTACCATAGACACAAGAACAAAATTGTTCTAACATAGAATGCGGGATGGCATGAGTTACTGAGTTAGATTCTGTTTATTTTTAAAAACTTCGAAGAACATAGCACAGATTGTTTCACTGCAGTTATAGGAGTTTTCAGGTTACATTGTTTTGCACTTGAACATTATTTCATCTGTTGAGTGTTGGTAGGACTTCTTGTTCAGTATGTAATTCTTAGAAGCAATTTCAAGAACACCTCAAGAACACTTTCAGGCTAATTTTGCAGAAAACACCCGATAAATAAAAACAAGATCAGCCTGAACTCCAAACACATGTGTTCTTTTATGCGGATGGTTACTGTACAGTGTAACCTCACCTTACGACCACCTCGTTAATACGACCACCGTGTTAATACGGCCACCTCGCTATAACGTTGGTCCGCCGGTCGAACGGCCACACTTTTTCTTATAAAAAAACCCCGTTAATACGGTCACTGCGTTATTACGACCAGAAGGTGATCGTATTAACGGGGTCCCACTGCATCTCCAAATACTTACTGATTCTGAATCGATAACCAGGCGGCTCTCTTAACCCATCGCACAAGGAGTAACCCAAAAACACTTCCGCACGGTAGACCCCAGGCTCCAGAACTAGGAAGATTACCTCGTAAGTGCCGTTCGCGTGGTCTAGAACAGTTGGAGTAATAACTGAGGGACCATGGACAAAAACCCTCCAGGCATCCCCACCGGATGACCGAGGCTCTCCTCTAGCAGTCTGGGATTGAATGCTGAAACGGCTAAATTCACCAGCAGGACGAATAGTCATCAGTGACACATAGCTCATTTCAGAACTAGTCAGGTTTTCGATTTCAGTATTGGTCGAAGAGAGGTTCCACGCTGTGTTTCCTTCGCAAGGCTGTCGGAGCCGCTGCCAGTTAGTCCTTAACGATCGCACAAGACACCAATCCCGCCGAAACTCTTCAAGTGTGTTTCGACTAACCGTACTTGTTAGATACAAAGGGAAATAAAGTTTAAGGTATATAAGCAGAAACACGACTATTGCCCAATAGAGACAAAATGCTCTTCGAACGACAAACAATCGCGGCAACCCTCGTAGCGTCACGATACGATTTATTCGAGCGCGAACGAAAACACACAAACGACAAATGCCGATTCGAAGGGGCGTTGTACGGTGCGTCTCTGAATCATCTATCATTTGATAAGCCCCATCACGTGAGTCGTCTATGGCATTAGATGTTTGCTGTGTTTCCTGTCGATAAGTATTGTTGTCATAAGAACGATGAGTTTCATCCTCGTTCTGATGCACAGGGTACCTCTCCCCTCTGTTCAGCGGACATTCTGCTCGGAACACCCTTTGGGTGTCGTTGCTGGTACATTCACCACTTTCTGAGAAGGAGACTGGTTGGTCTCTGCCGACGGAGCTCATAAGCCTTCAAGCAGTTGATTCACATCATGAAGGGAGACAACAAATAGAATGGCACAAAACCCGCTGAAAGGGTGGATACATTTGTAAGATATGGCTTCTAAAATGAGGTAGTCTTATTGTAACTGAGTAAACTTTTAACTGTCGCAACGTTAACTGTAGTGTTTTTCATTATCATTATACTTAAAGTTTACCCTTACTTGTTACTTAGTCGTTTAATTCTCTTATTATCTTTGCATAAGTGGTCTGTAACGTTGAATATAACCAGTTGTAACTACGAAACGAAATGGTATGGTGTTCTAATTTGTAAGGAGTGGAATAAAGCCTTGCGTTTTACTAGAGCTCCATATATTTCAACCTAAAGTTAAAGTTATTGTTAAACTGTTTTTAATTTCAAAAGGTATCAAACGTATAAACAATACATAATTGTTTCACTGTCCCTGCATACCACTAATGCTAAGAAAACGTTATGATTTACAGATTTAAATCTAAGAGCTTCGTAACTTTAAAGCTGGAACGCGTTGGAAGTGCAAAGGTAAAGGATCCAACGAGACTGGCTTATAGCGCCGAGTGGACTGTAACCATAATTTATATCAGTCAGTCAATTTATCAGTCAATCAATCAATAAACAAATCAACCAATCCATCAATCAATCAATCAATCAATCAATCAACCAATCAATCAATCGACCAATCAAACAGTTAATCAATCAAGCAATAAATCAACCCGGCAATCAATCAACCAACTATCCAATCATTCACTTAGTCGGTCAATCAAAAATTTGGTGCTTTAACTCTGCTCATGTACCTTGTGTTAACGTAGCTGTAATATAATAACGTCAAAAATGAAAATTATCATATACAAAAAACAACAGTAATGTAAAAACATAGAGATATTAAGTTATACAGAACGTATTCGATTTACTTGATCATTTTCAGTGATGATTCATTTTTTATAATTAGACACACGGGAGCTTGCATATAAAAAAATCAACAACACGGGGTGTCCACATCTAATTACTAAAATATGCTTTAAATCAAGTCAAGTCAAGTCAAATAAACTAGATTAGGGGCTACTGAATGAACTATTCACACAGTTACTATTCATACATTCAACTGAATTAGACGCTGTCATAACATAGACGGATAAGTGTTTCTTGAGTTCAATAAACACAAACTTACCTCGTAATTTAAAAAGAGAAGAAATGACTAACTGCCTGAAGTTTAACTTAATATTCTGTGTACCAGCTCAGTTTCTGGTTGAACCTTGGATAAGCCGTACAGGACAAAGTTCAGTGATCAAATTATAATCAGCTCAGTTGAAATTGCAGGATTAGTAAATAGAAGCTTTTTAAAGTTCTTTGTTTCCATTGTATTTTCCTATTGCGCATGTCCGCTAGTAAACCCACCTGCTAGTTTATGGTGCTCCATTCAAAAACATGTTTTCGGTACCAGTCCTCCCGTTAACATAATTTGTGTAAGAAAAGGTATTATGAGAACTGGGCTCAAGGAGGAAAAGACGCTGCAAAACAAGACTTCCAAAGGAAGGCGGTGAACTGATATTTGTTTATGACGAAACCCAAGTTAGCAACAATATTCAAACTTTCTAAAAGCATCTTTATTTGCTATGTTCATAAACAGGAAAAATAATGCAAAGTTATATTGCAACAAAGTGTGTCTATGACATTACTCCGTCCCTTACCTTTGTTATCGTATGAAAGTATGGGGTTCCACATACCCCTCTAACCTTAAACGGCTAACTCTTCTTCAGAGGCGAGTAATAAGAATTGTTAATAAGCCATCCGCTACTGCTCTCGCTGACCCGATCTTAAGAGACTTATTACTACTGAGGCAAGATCAAATTTACCTGTATCAATTATTAGGAAAACTCACGTACCTATACAAAGGCGGTTTATTCCCCGAATATTTGTGCTCCATCGAATAACAAAGATAATAGCCATAACACCGGAAATGCTAAATCCTATTATCTTCCGTTATGTAGAAAAACAATAGACATATGACATTTCCATTGTTTAAGTATCTCCACTTTCAATTCAAACCTTCGAAGCTAACTACTCTGCCATACTTAAGTCAAGCTACAATATCATTTACCTCCGAAACTTGGGGTATTAACAAAACATTTTCTTGATTATTTACACTACGATATTGAATCACCGTTGTTTAGCCACAAAAAACTATCACTGCAGGGGAGCTCAAACACCATAAGCTTTTTGGTTTTTTGGGCTTCCTAATGCTCTGAGATTATTTTTGTAAGTGTATGTATGTGTAATGTACGTAATTAATCAAATAAACTGAGTTGAATTGTCAAACAGTACAATTATTATTTTCAGAAAATTTGAACAATTTACAGAGGAAGGTACAAAAGTGTTTGTGAAGTAATAACTGCCCTTTCTTTAACCTGCTCAGCCTTCCGAACCACTCTCGTTCTTATCTCTTTTGACCTTTCTCAAAGTAATCCTCAAGAAGTCGCTCAACAGACTCAAACACAAAGTGTTCATAGTGTACAGCGTCCTTTGGCCTTGCAGGCGAGCCTGTCCCAAACGGATAAGATGCGGTAAGCGGATAAACATCCAAGACATCAAAACCTTCTTTACACATTGCACTCGCTGCATATGAATTGTATAATAAGACTCGCTGCTGGAAAGAAACAAATACCCACAGGTTAAAAATAAACGTATTTACTAAATAGCTAATTCAATCTGGATCAGGCAATCAAGCTCGAGATTGGAGCCCTCCATGAAGCCAATCAACTGGACGTGGACACCCCGTTTCACTTGCTCCAATTAATTTGTTAAGCTATTTTAACTGAAAAGTGAACAATTTTTCTTTTTCAAAAAATATGGTATGCCATCTTTTCATTGACAAGAAAACTTGTCAAGTCTGTAATTTGTTCGTATTGACGGACAACAAGGAAAATGTGACAAAGATATGATTCCAAGGCAAAACTGAAAACTTGCAAAGGAAAACTTGCTCGTCGTCTACACAAACAAGGAAACCTTGTCAATGGAAATTTGTAAAAGGAAACTTGTTGATCATTAGCACGAGCAATAGAAATTCTCAAGGAAATTTGTCGAAGAAAAATTGCTTGTATAAACGGGGCTTAATTATTCACAACATTTTAACGACTCTTAGCTGTCAGCTTTCTAAGAAAAATTCCGTTTAGTTCTCACCTGACTAGTGAGAAACCGTCGAGACTGAAGATGCTTGCCATCTAGCTTGTGTTTGTTCATTGCTGTGGAGGATTTCCATATCATAGTCCCGGGAAAGGCCCGCTTAATTTCTCGTTCTTTAATCTCTATTTCCTTAAAAAGCTCAATAAGTCCATTTATCGTTTTCTGATAGTTCGTAAAGTTTGTGCTTTCCACGTAATGAAGGCCAGCATTAAGAAGAATGACACTGGAAGGATCAAAAATAGGCGATTTGATGACGTCACGTACTTCCTCGACTACTCGTAAATAATCATAGTCTAGTTCGTCATCGTGATTCTTTGCGAATGATAGATTTCCTTTGAAGAGAAGAAATTTCAATAAGAACAACGAATTATTATCAAACGCCGATGACAGTGAGAGTAGAGGAGATGGGGGAATTGGCGGAATAGGGACAAATTGGTTGCGGAAGCAGGGATTACTGGAGGTGGGAGGGATTGAAGGATATATGGGTGGAGAAGGGAGGGGTTGGTACTTGGTAGTGGAGGGAGGTATCGATGGAGGAGGGAGGGTTGGTGGTATAGTAAGAGATTGGTGTTGGAGGGAGGGATTGGCGAAGGAGGTAGGGATAAGTGGTATAGGAGGAATACGTGGTATAGGAAAGGATTGGTGTAGGAGGAAGGGATTGGTGGAGAAGGGAGGGTTTGGTACTTGGTAGTGGAGGGAGGTATCGATGGAAGAGGAAGGGATTGGTGTTGGAGGGAGGAATTGGCGAAGGAGGTAGGGATAAGTGGTATAGGAGGAATGGGTGGTATAGGAAAGGATTGGTGTAGGAGGAAGGGATTGGTGGAGAAGGGAGGGTTTGGTACTTGGTAGTGGAGGGAG
>JAOBRD020059851.1:16655-27002 GCA_027575215.2 Hydrozoanthus sils
GTATCGATGGAGGAGGGAGGGATTGGTTTTGGAGGGAGGGATTGGCGAAGGAGGTAGGGATAAGTGGTATAGGAGGAATGGTTGGTATAGGGAAGGATTGGCTGAGGAGGAAGGGATTGATGGAGGAGAGATTGGAATGGTGGTATAGGGAAGGATTGGCTGATCGAGGAGAGACGGGAATGGTGGTATAGGGAGGAATTGGTGGTATAGGGAAGGATTGGTGGAGGAGAAAGGGATTGATGGAGGAGAGATGGGAATGGTGGTATAGGGAAGGATTGGTGGAGGAGAGACGGGAATGGTGGTATAGGGAGGAATTGGTGGTATAGGGAAGGACTGGTGGAGGAGGGAGGGATTGGTGGGGAAAGCCAACCAACACACCAACTGGATAACCCTACACTTATGACCCTACAGTTTATCTAAACATTTGACTAAGAAATTTACCTTTAAGCTGGTACACCCAATTGTAGGTGTGTCCGCACCATCGGAAGACTTTTCCACACATTGGATGCCTGTGGATTCCATGGAAAAACTGTTCACTCACGGAATCCCCATAGATCCAGAGCACACTATCAGGACGGCTGGGTCCTGGTCTCAGGGCACTTTTGCGCTTTTTATCTGTGATGTAAATTAACACACAAACTGACACTCACTGGTGGTGACGTTTTTCATTTGCTGTTTTATGTGCTTTTAAATCAAAGAGAAGCAAAAAGAGTCGTGCATGTACCTGGACCGCTTACAAAGTTTTTGACGCAATTTTCTTTTCATGTGTGCACGTAATCTTTTTTGTTCACAAAAAGAATTCTGTTTCAAAAACTGCACAAACGCATTTGAAAACCACTAGAACACTGCAAATTCTATTTTGACTGGTTTGTTAGGTGCAAATACAACTTGTTTGAAAGCATTTTATGTCGTTTTTGGCTTATTTCGCTGGTTAAATTCTGTGCTTTTTAATTTCTTTTCTTGTCGTATCCTTGTTTTATCCTTTTTGGTTCAGTCGTGAAGAAGAGGGGAGGGACACCAAGACTTGCAGTTTTCCAAAGAGACTAGATAAGCAAATTAGCAAGAAGCTGACACTAGACAACAACAACACCACAAGCTTATTCACATCACCTTAAGATGTTACAAAGTGTGAAAAGTGATTTACCTTGAATAACCACGTTGGCTAAACGAGTCAGGTAGCCAGAATAACTGAATAATCAATATTAGCTAAAATTGTTAAAAGGTTAGTCTTAGGCGTTTCTGCCACTCTTGCAACCTTCCTCAAGAAGGTTTCAGGAACTGTTGAAATGTTCAAGATTCAAGCTGGTGTCAGCTAGCCTGGTTGCAGACGGCGTGTACCGGTCTCGACTCGGTCCAACTGAAGCAATTAAATAACGGCTATGCGAAGAACTGGTGGAAAACACTTCTTATAACCACATACTCACCATCACGTAAAACAAAAGGTTTCCAGTTGACCAGTTTCTTGCCTCTTATCCAGTTACCGTAGCCATCCCAAACGAAGTTACACAGAATGCCACATTTCCAATCAAAGGATTGTTGATGCTTTTGCAACACTAAGAGAAAAAAGAAGGCGAACGAGGGAATTCAAATCAGGGAAGCAGCTTACGTCGCCTCAGCGTCGGTGACAACGATAAGAATGATAACAAGAAGAAGAGGGATATCACATTTCCGATCAAAGGATTTGAAAGGCAGAAAACAGTCTTATTTCAAACTTTGTGCTTATCGCAAGAACTTTGGATGAGCTATGTCAAATAGAATAGATAGCCTTAGACATCTTAAAGTTTGCTTAGTGAATGGATTTTAGAAGTAAGTTTAGGACCGTAATGATACGTAACACTTCAAAATTTATTCTACTTTGAACTGTTCTACTTTATTGTTGTTTCAAGGTTCACCGAGGTTTGTTACGCACTAAGCGCCTTATCTCTGTTTTTTGCCCTTCGAGGCATCCTTCCGTTTTACTGTCAGATAACAATAATAAATTTTATTAAAATGTCAAACCATATTGCCTAGTAGAAACCCATATTCTTAAGGGGACAAATGTTATCGTAGAGTTTAGATTAGATTTAGAAAAACAAGATAATCTACATTAGAATATAAGTATTAAGATAAAAGTGAAAAAAATTGAATAAACTTGAAAGCTATCAATAAGGGCAAAACCGCTTAAATTTTAAACACTGGTGCAGTGTCGAAGCTCTTCTCGATATTCATACCCAAGAGGGTGCTGAATTAAAAAACAGCGACAGATTAATTTGACGTAACATTTCCCAAAGCAATTTATATGTTGTAGCTCAGTTTTGCCCTTGATTTGAATTTTATTTTCCTTTGTTTCAAACTCGTTATCATACATTACCATATCAAAAATTAAAAAAGAAGATAAAATTTAAACCGAGGATAAAATTGAACATTCACGTGTACGATATCAAACAAGTTTAGGCCTTAAATGTTCTTTAAAACACATTAGCGTTTTCATGTTCCTTTATTTTACGGTAGTTTAGCCTGAAATTGACAAGAGTAAAACAAAACAACACTTTCTGACTCAGCTCACCTTGATACAAAGGGCCCTTGGGCGAGGGCGGAGCAACAGTGATTAACACGGGCGACCCACCCCATAACGGTTTTAAAAGATAGGGGCGGTCTGTTCCCAGTAACCCTTCCTTTTGATTCTTGCCTTGTGCACTCCCTGTTGAGCAAACAGATTTTTATGAGAGTTTAATAAAAAAAATAACAAAGCGATAAAATTTTGATACGCGTTCTGCTACGTATACGACACATTTTCCCGTCGTTAATCGACATTATCATTATCGTCACCATCATCATCATCGTCATCGTCATCATCAACATCATAATCGTCATAATCATGCCATGGTCCTTTTTGTAATATGAAAATGCGAAATGTTGCCGATAACGATGGCGATATATGGAAACGACACGCTGGCCATAATCAAATTTGTTTAAATTCTGCTGTTACTAAACAGACGTCAATAAGTATCGAATAATTTATGACAATACTGCACAACAGAAACAATAACTGGCTGGCTGAAAAAAAAGTGCAGATACTAAGTGACATACACCATGAAGAAAGCACCTTCAAAACTGCTCGCGTAAAACAAGACTTCGTGTAAGTACTCACCTTGGATGAACCAATCAGGTGGCGGGTCTGTCAAACCCGTACAAAGGGAGTGGTCCAGAATTATCTCGATATTAAAAACACCCGGTCTGATCAAGAGGAACAATACTTCATAGGTCCCATTCATGTGGTCAATAACTGTCCCATCAACAGAGGCCGGTCCATTGACGTGTACTCTCCAGGAGTCCCCTCCGATTGTTTTCGGCCTGCCGTCCCTTGTCTGGGTAGCAATACTAAACCTGCTAAATTCTCCAGCTGGTCTGATGTCCCACATTGAAATATAACTTGTATCCGGGTCTGTTTCATTTTCCTTTCCCCACCCAGGTACCTTTGCGTTCCACGAAGTCCGTCCACGACAAGGTTCTAAGGCTCGTTCCCAGTTCACACGCATATTTCTTACTCGGCACCAGTCTCTTTTAAAGTCTCTTACTCTCTCCACATCTACAATTGGCATCAAGGGCTCGTCATACGTTCTTAGGTTTTGAAGCAGTATGAATACTCCAGTTGTTGCTAAAATAGCAAAAACGTATTTCTTTTTTCTTGGGAACATCGGGTTGATGTGGTGACGGTCACCTGAGGCGTCGTACGGGAGAGTCTCCTGAATACTGATTCCATCAAATGCCTGCCATTTTAGCGGCCTCATCTACAACTGTTGTGTTTTCTGTTGCAGTATAGCAAGCATAAATTGAGACATATATTTAAAAGTTTTTGATTGCTCGAAGCATTGAAGTAAATGTATTGAAGTATAGTAAGTGGACTTGCGATGAGCTTCAAATTAGATGATGCAATTTTTATTTCAAGAACATTGACTAGCAACTTTCTTCACATATCAGTTACTTCATGTGCGCACTCTTGGGCAATTTAAATGCGTTTAATCAAAGGTTAGTTATATATGGTACAAAACAGTTTCGGTTTTATTGTAATGTAGAGCTTTCAATTCATTATGTAGTTCATCCTAAGCCAGTCTAACTCTTGAGGAGTAAACTAGAGCCAAGATTAAGTTCATTCAAGTGGGCTTAAAGCCTTTCTATGTGGACGCTGCATGCGGTGGTCAAAAGGCCTACATAAATATTTACATCGAAAATATGGCCGTAGCTACTGCTTGGCCATCACAGTTATCAATAAATGTTCTGTCATCTCTCACGTGCAATACAGATAATCGCTAGTGCAAATAAGTCACGCAGTTTGAAGCCTTTCTAACATTTCTTAGCACGGCAGAGAAGAAAGATCAGTGAAAGAGGCTGTCCGACAGCCGCCTTGAACTAACAAGATTTTAATTGCAAAATAATTTTTTTCTCTGAGAATTATTATTTTTGAGCTGCTTGCTGAGGCACAGACACCCCAAACTTGTAGCTAGTCTAATATGATGTTGATATTTTCCCATACAAAGTCTGGGAGTTACGAGTGGAACAGCGATCGCAAAAACTCTCGTAAGCAGGTAAGATAACTCCAATCGCTCCCAAAATACACACAAGATACAAATAAAGGGTGACCTCAAAGTATGTGAATTTTATTTCCAATGTATTTTCGGTTTTAAAATTTGACTAATTAAATATATAAAGCATTTGTATGGGAAATATCAACATTATATTAGAATAGCTAAAAGCTTGGGTGGCCTGTGGCTGAGGCGGCTATAACTGAACCAAGGTTGCCCCTATGATCTCCTCACAACTGCCGCTCTTTTGTGACAGTGACTGCAGATCCGAGTTACACAGGGTTTATATATAGCCAGACATTTACAAAGCTACCAAAGTTTCGAATTAAATCGCTCAGACCGTCTCAGTATTTATCAAACGACGACTTTTAACTACTTCTCAAAGGTATTTTAGCAACTTAATTGAAGTGTGCCAAATTGTGTTATAATGATCTGCAATAACATACGAAATCATCAAATCGATCAGCCCTTATATACATCTAGCGAGAACCGATCCATGGTTAGTTTGACTCTTAATTTATACAGGATGAAACGGTGGCAGTACACAGCAGAACACAGATAATTACAGTTTATCTATTTTACAAATTACAGGTTAACAAACTCTGTGATTTTAGCCTAATATTTTAAAGAAATAATTTGGTTCCCACTAAATTAACTAAAACAACTTTAATTATCTTTTGTTTACTTATTACAAGCTTACAAAGATACGCACAATTCACAATTGTCAAAAAATAACTAGAAGTTTCTCAAGCCACTAAGATTATATGTGTTAACTTACCTATCCGTAGTAATTGACGAAATCAAATGCTAGAAAATGTTAAATGGTAGAAACTCTTTCCTTTGTAAAGATTTACGGTCTTTTCTTGTTGTGAATGAGAAACACGTGGTTTGTACGCATGCGTAATAAGCGTCTTACTCTTACAACAGGTAGCCTGGTGACTATAACAGGTTGTTTTGGTTGGACCCAATTGTCATTAGCAATATCAAAACAACATGCTAACGTTACTGACCACTCTTGCCTCAAAGTAAACGCAAAATACTCTTTTTTAAAAATGCCGTAAAAATGAAATCGCATGTTCTCATCGTTAGAGGCCACAATTCAAATTAGATATCGAATTCTATTTATTTAAAAGGCAGAACAGCACTCTTATAAGGGTGAACTGAACGTTTATCTTTTAGTTGTCTGACTTACACTTAACTGAATCGTTTTTAACACAAGTGCAAGCAAACCCTTTTTTTCTGTTATGATACGAGTATGAAACGAAAGGTTTGCTCGGATATGTTATATAAATTTATTTATCGGCACAGCCTACCGTTCTTGAGTTAAGAATTCCTTGGCGTTTCCAGTCATGCATTGTCGACAAGATTAAAAAAGAAATCTCCTTTGTTTTTGTTAAGACGCTGAGTTTTTGGACATGGGAATTCTTCTCTTTGTATAAAAGGATTTACATATTTGCATATAAATATGCACATAGTATTTTTGTAAAAAGAGCATCTTTTAATTGTGATAATAATAATAATAATAATAATAATAATAATAACGCTTTTAGTACGCATTATGCATTGCCTCAATGCGTTTACAATGATTTACAGTTGACCGTGGTATTGAGGGTCTTAGATAGTCCGCTATATACAGCTCACATTTATATTCATTAAGAGTTGCCCTCAGTTGATAAATGTTGACAGAACACAACACCGGGATCACCCTACTATTTTTCGACAAGTGCTGTGGGTTCTTTTAAGTCCCCCGATAGGAGATCGAGAGACTGGGCTTACGGTTTAACGTCCTTATCCGAGAAGACGCGAAGGTTTAACCGTTTGCAGATGTTAGAGCAAAGGCAACACCTTCTCCTCAATTATCTTAAGACCCTGAGTGAAGGTCCGGCACCGGGAATAGAGCCCAGGCCTCCCGCACAAAAGACTGGCGCCTTACCAACTGGGTCGGGTTAACCAGTCTGTTATCCTAGTTGGCAAGGATATTTACTTGTATAAGGAAGCATCTTTTATCACAACTCCCTGGTTCCGCTTGTAATCATACCGTATGTATGCCATGTCGGGTTTATCGTGCAGTTGGCGTAATGAGCTTCGTTCTAAGCTTTGTTTGTCGCAGTTTGCAATCTTCGCCGAATTTTATAAAACTTGACCCATAAAACACTTTTCAAAACATCCCAAAAATACGCAGAATTGGCATTCCAGCCAGCGTAGCTTGTCCAATTTTCTCGGGGGGGGGGGACATGCCCCCGGACCCCATAGAAACTCGCGCCTTCAGCGCTTGCTAAAACTTTCTCTGCCAACCGATACAATACGAGCTTCCGCAAGCCCTTGTGCAATACTAACGAGTTGTAAGCTCTGAAAGAACGAAAAAAGCTGTCCACTAACAGTACAATCTGCTGTCACTTCCCTGGCACCCTAGAACACACATGCCTATATTAACATAATTTCCAGACTAATTGCATCATTAATAGGTCGGGCCACTATCGGAAGGGAATCCAGAACTACATGCCTTGTGCTCATGTTTCACAAGATTTTTGAATTTCGGGGGTTGACAGCTCTGATGGTGGTATATTACCACTTTCTTCTACCCCAGAATGTTCCTAAGACTTTACAATACCGAAATCAATATTTAACTATTTAAAAAAAGGTGATTAATGTTTAACAGATACGTTAAGCGTAACGAAAACATAATAAGCGTTAGCCGTAAAAGAGCCAAAATGTTAACCGTTAGCCGTATAAGACACTACCCCATTGAGACCCTTTTAACTACTTTCGGGTAGTCGGAAAACCCAACTGGTCTTACAACCCAATGGTAGGACTCTTAGGTCCTACGTTGTGAAGTCCTTATCCGAGAAGACGCGAAGTTCTAACAGCAGATGAGAGACAGACAGACAGACAGCGCCTTCTCCTCAGTTAGTGAAGTTCCAGCTCCGGGAATCGAACCCAGGCCTAATGGGCGATAGACTTGCGTCTTACCAACTGAACTAACCAGTCGGCGTTTAACACAAAAACGAGGCTTTAATAATGTTCTAAACTTCCCGTCTCTTCTCAAACCGACGACAGCACCATTAGAGCTGGCTGGAACACACTGGGATTGACTACTAATAATAGTGACTCTCCCTTGTACAAATAATTTTGTGAAATCTTGACTGAAAGCTGGATTGACGTTGTTTGCTGTTTGAAATGGATTGCAGATTTTCAACAGCAGGTAGAACCATAGTGGGGTGAAGGTCAAGGGGGAGAAAGAGGGAGCCGCGGGGGAGGAGAGGGGGGGTAATATAAGTTTCCAAGGGAAACTAAAAGGTAAGGCTGTAAGCTAAGAGAACATGCTTCGACACAACAGGCTTGGCTGCCAAGTTTTAGCCGATGACGTTCATCATCACCATGCATCATTCTATTTGCCATTTTTATGTACATATTTATAAAAAAATTAATACATTAATGCAGATAGGCTTTCATTGAAGGGGACTACTCATAAATTATAAATTAGAGTATAATGTTACGAATTTGAACACGGGTACATGCGAGCCAGTTATTTTCTTACCAAAAAGAGTTTAATTTTTTGCGAAAAGTATTAAAAACTATTCGAAAAACTATTGGGAGGTTGGGGCAAGACTAACAAAAAGTATTAACGCTTTCACAGCAGAATTAGAATCACAAAATATTTGGATTAGACTAGATTTAAGAACCGTAGCCTGGGCTTTGGTTTCAAAGAAAAGAAAAAAGTGTGCTATTTTTTTCTTCATCATTTTTTTCCAGTCGTTCCCGTAGCGGGGCCATTCTTCTTAGCACAAACTCAAAACAAAAACATCTCAAGGATAATCAAACTTTAATCCGTTAGCCGACACTTGACATGCTTATGGTTATATATAGGCTTTAATATAGTCGGTTTCGAACTTTAACTTTTAGTGTCTTCCGCTGCACTAAGCGAGTGAATCATGCGGTCGAGGCTCTTTAGCATGTAAGTTTCTGAGGGTCACTCAAATAGACATGCTGGGTGGAGAGGTTCTTCTGCCACAGCAAACACCGTGGAAGAGTCTTGGTATCAAAGAAGAGCTATAAAACAAGGAAAACACACATGTTGACACTGGATTACTTTACCTAGAATTTTGAATGAAATGTTTCACCTAGCGATACAAGTTATTACATTTCGAGACCTGTTTTACCCAGCGGAGGGTGAAAGTATAGCAACACTAGTACTGAGAGGTTGTGGAGCGTTTCAATCGAAAACTCCAACATTTCAGAAATCATTGACAGTTAGTCAATTAATTACAGCTTTTACACAAAATCTGTCATTTCCTCGCTAGCTAGTAAAGATTAATATAATAATAATAATAATAATAATAATACAATAATTATAATAATAATACAGTAATTATAATAATAATAATACTTTATTCACATTTCATATTTTAAGTTACAATAGAGTACTATAAATAGATTCTTTTTAACATATATAGAAAAAAATAAAAATAACTAGATATAGTGGAATATTTGGAAATGTCTAAGGTAACCATGGGTTTTCTAGTTAGACGCTAGTCATGTTATGTTGGGATTTATTTTGTAGACAATTGTAAATAATGTTCAAATAGATACTTTTGGAGGGGGTCGGACGGATTTCGTTTATGGTGTATAAAACTGTTTTGTGTTCAAAATAGAAAGTTTTTGACTTTCGTGGAAAAGTTGTAGCTGCTTACATTTTTTAGCTCAATCGGTAGTTGTTGCCATATATTAATAATTTGTAATTTATAGATATTCTCAACATTGATTAATTCTTGTAAGTTAAGTAATTGGCCAGCACTTTCTGTGTTTATTCCATATAATGTTGCAAAGAAAGTTAGTTTAGTTTAGTTTGATTTGGATTCTTTTTAAGTGAGAAGTGTAAGCACTACCCCACGAGATGAGATAATAGCGTATGAAATATAGGGATAGGTTAAAGAATAATAGAGCTGTTTTATTTGTGTTAAAAGGGGAGGAAGTTTCGCATTCTAAAGAGGATTCCTGCTTTTCTTGACATCCTCGAGCAGATATGCGATATTTGATATTTCCATGGTAATGTATCGTCGAGAAATACACCTATGTATTTAATGTGGTCTTTCTTTTCTAATAAATAACTATAGAGCTATCTTGGGTTGGTGAATTTGAGGCTTATAGGATTAGGAAGCTTCTTTTTTGCAGATTTAATAAGCATGTTATTTGTTTTTCTGAAGTTAATAGGTAGTTCGTTGATGTCACACCATTCTTTTAGTTTTAAAACTTCCTGGTTAACTATTGTTTCCAATTCAGCTATTTTAGCAGAAGAGGCAAATATATTCGTATCATCTGCAAATAATCTGAATGATAGTTTGCCAGAACAGTTAGGAATGTCATTTATATACATAAGGAAAAGTAATGGGCCAAGTGAGCTGCCCTGCGGGACTCCACAAATCATTGTTTGGTATGAGGAATCAGTACCTTATATAGATACATACTGTTGCCGGTTTGTTAGATAATTAGAAAAACATTTCAGAGGCAATCCCCTAATTCCATACTTTTCCATTTTCGCAAGTAAAGTAGCATGGTTCACAGTGTCAAATACTTTTTCAAAATCTAAAAATACTCCGCAGGTTTACAAGTTGTTGTCAATCGCACTTTTTAATTTTTTTTATTTATCTGTAATTTCAGCTAATGCTTGTTCTGTTGCATAATAACAAATGATGATAATGATGATGATAGTGATGGTGATGGTGATGGTGATGGTGATGGTGATGGTGATGGTGATGGTGATGGTGATGGTGATGGTGATGGTGAT
>JAOBRD020059852.1:0-10471 GCA_027575215.2 Hydrozoanthus sils
CTGGAAAAGCCCTGGAAATTTTTTATTAAGCCCTGGAAAATTTCATAGAATTTTATTGAAGACACTAAATTCGCCAACTGATGCATTTTTTTGTTCATTTCAAGTAACATTCAAAGTTTTAGTCCTAATTTTGGCATCTCATTATTATATTAAGCTTGATGAATAAGAATTTTCGTGACATTAACTATTATAAAGCTGTTTAAACAGGTGATTGTAAACATTAATATTTTCATTCTGGGTTTAAAGAGGTCCTTGAAAAGCCCTGGAAAATGCAAAAAATTAGTCTGGAAAGCCCTAAATTTTTGAAATTCTAAAGGTGTACGAACCCTGACATAGGCTGATTGAATATGAGCAATTGACTCCCCTTGGAGGAGATACTAATCCATTGCAGGTTAGCCCCCAGCAGAAGCTGGAACTCATCTGTACAGCAGAGTTAACTGAAACAAGTCAGGTAAAGCGTATTGTGAAGGACACGGACACAGTGGTCTGGCTTTGGCCCAAACTCAAGACCCTAGAATTATGAGTAAAATGTGCTTATTGCCTAGCCAGTGTGTGGCCAACTTGTTAAAAACAGCTCTTTTAATGCCTACTGCTTGGTTTACATGAGTTCCTGATCACTTGCTCTCCATTTGACACAATCCAGAGCATTGCTAGCCAAGCATCCCCTCATATTTTGTTACAAACACTCTGCCATATCTTTCTGAGTCACTATATAGCCTGTCTAACAATATTATCCATCCTGATGCAAACCACTTGTCCATCCTTAACCAACTGAATTCCCTCTCATTTCTACTTCAAATCAACCTTAAGGTCGAGCCATTTTCCGACATGTTAAATGTATGAAGAGAATATTGGTAGTTAAATGTTTTCGCTTTCTAATATATTATTTTTTTGTTGCATTAGGAGGAGTATTACCATTTACTAGCTGAGAAAATCTACAAAATACAAAAAGAACTTGAGGAAAAGAGACAAAAGAGATTAATGCAGCAATTGAGAACTGTTGGAGCACAAAACACAGCACAGTTGCCTCAAAGTAAGAGAAACTTGAAAATGAAAAAAAATTGTTGGATGAGATGTTAACTGTTACATTTTAAAGAAAGCTAAAGATAGACTTTAAGTCAGATCATCTTAACAACTCAAGCTTAATACCTACCTACTCTGCCAAAGCAAGTAGGTTATAGAGAATAAATAAACTAGACTAGCGGTTTCTATTGAAAGTAAAGTGCTACAATAAATGTAAAGACAATAGAAAAAAATGGACAAAAATAAAATAAAATATTTTAACGGATACTGAGCCAAAGCATTTTAATGGCTTGGTAAAATATTTTAATGGTTACCAGTACATCCAGTTTCGTGCTGTAGTATTTTGGTGAGGGGGATCCAACTTGTTACACAATCATAAGTTCTACTGTTTTTTAAAAGAAATTACTGTCATCAAATTTTCTGTGGCGAAAACAAGCAAAATGAACGAGACATTCTTCTCAAGCGAACGTCCTTTGGTTGTGGTGCCCTTTGGTGCAACACATGCTCTCAGTCAAGTGGATCAACTACTAAGATCCTGTAAAGTATTGTAAATTTCATAGCATGTTCTTCTTTAATAAAATTTGCTTGAGAATCTAATCATTTGTCATTGTTTGAACAACTTTTAGAAAAGAAACTTAAAAAAGGGAATCAATGAGTCAATATAGCTTTCATAATGAGCCAAAGCCAATTTTGCTTTGAGAATCAGTGCTGTCTTCACAATTCGTTTGAGACCAAGTTTTTATTTGCGAACTTTTGACCTTCTTGACATTTTGAACTTCGACTACATTTTGGATCCACTCAAAGTCCGAATATAACTTCCCAAGTTCTCGTTTCATTTTTGAATTTGTTATAAAAAGTGCAGAGGCTCCATGTCAGTTTGGGATTTGCAGAGAAATAGCGATTCAATTGTTTCGCAAAGCTCACAAACTAAACTTGTTTACTCGATCAGTAGTCTGTATGCATTCTTAGACTTGTTAGCTGTTGTAACATTTGTGTTAAAGTTCAAGGGGGAAAAAACGGATAGTGCTGAGCCTTATAAACGGATTGTGAGAAGAAATTAACATGTAGCTCAAGCCATTAAAACTGATTGTGAGAAAAATTTAACGGGTAGCTCAATCCATTAAAATGGCTTCAAGTAAACACTTAACACCATTTCAAACAAACCTTAACAGGTTATAAAAGCATTTAAACAGATGTTTAATGGATGGAAAAGCTTTTAACCATGTACGTTTTCCTGTTTTCTTGCTTATAACTTGTCTATTCACATATGATTTTTTCACTTGCCTGACAATGCCTTTGCAATAAAGTCAAAATGCTACGAGAACTTGGCATTTGCATGCTGAGGTGGCCAATGGGTAAAATCATCCATCACTAGCTAGCACATGAAATCGCCTTTGCCTTCAGTATTATCATGCCCCACAGGACACCCGTTCAAAATAGTATGCTGTTTGCTTTGCTCGCAGCAAAAAGTTGGCTTATGCTTGTATCATGTTAGAGGGAGCTAAGAGAGCTGAAGGAAAACAATAAATGATTATGACAAAACATGCTTTATTCTCCTTCAAATTGAACCCAGTCTTTTACATGTTGTGACTGTTGGAACACAAAGTATGTTTTGAGTTTCTGGTAACTTGCTCCCAGGAGGCCAAATGTTTATGCTTGCTGGCCCTTCAAAAGATTTAAAAAAGATTCATTCTGACAATTTCCATTTCTCTCTAACTCAGATATGAATATTTATGATGTTAACTGTTATAAATTTTGGAAACTTGATGTGTTTGCTCTTGTAGATGTCTTTCATGAAATGAATGGTGACCAGAACTCACTGCCTCAAGTCTCAGCTGCCGATGCTTCCCAGAAAGTGCAAGGCCTGCCAGTCCAGGTTAGGCAGAATTCCTTTTCATCAAATCAAGTTACACAGCCAGCACAACAACAACCATTCACCCACACATCTCCAGCTTCAATGCAATCACCATCACCATCACCTGCTACCATGACCTCACCACAAGCACAGCTGCAGCACTCTCAGTCACAAGCTCAACAACAAGTGCAAGTTCCTTTGCAGGTGCAGCAGCCACAGCAGAATCAACAGCAACCTCAGCAGCAACAACAAGCACAGCAACAAGCACAACAACAGTTGCAGCAGCAAGCCACTCAATTGGCACAGATAAAGCAAGAGCCACAGGATCCTCCACAACAAATGACACAGCCACCTACACCCCAACAAACCCTTACATCACCCAAACCACAGTCACCAAGTCTTCAATACTCACCGAAACAAGAGGTTAAGGTGTCAGCTCAACCGTCCCCATCTCCGCAACAACCACAGTCGCAGCAACAACAATCACAACCACAGACCCAGACACAGGGCAAACAGCCTCAACCAACCCAAACGCCGCCTCCTCAGTCAATACAACAGAAGCCAAGTGGAAAAGGAAAGCCATCTCCTTCTCAATCTCCAGTCCAGCGGGGCTCAAAGCCTGCATTTCAGATGGACCAGAAACCACTTCCACCAACCATAACTGATGGACAAACTTCTGCCCAGCAATCAGTTGTCCATCCCGATGGCCCTCATACAAACCCATCTCTTCGCTATCCATTTAAAAAAGGTAGTTTAAGTTTCATGCTAAACTAATTTTTTTAAAAAAAAACGTACAGCCAGGATAAATCTAATAGCTAACTTCTTACATGAAATTTTAGCAAGCTGAGCGATTTCTTTAAATTAAAATACACTAAAGTTTTGAGTTATTGTTAAATTGAAGTGAGTATAAATTGAAATTCTGCCATCTGGTCTATTTTACATGCTTGCCCTGTTTTTCAGTCGATTAAAACATGTATCAGATCTCTACATAAATACAATCTACCCTTTTAGTTTCACAACTGAAATGGATTCATCGCTCATATTCTTTCTCCATGAGGAGTTTATGGTTTCCAAGTTTATAGAGAGCTATTGAAATCATACTTAATGAAAAGCTTGACCCAAATCATGACTAGTCAGCCTGTGAAATCAGTTTAAAAAAATTGAAAACCTCACATCTTCCCATTGCAGTAACTTTTAACTATCAACTTTGTAACAGGAAAATTAGCTGTTTAGTTTCAATTTTGAAGTTTTCCTTCTGTTTTGCAAGCCGTTGCAGGGTTCGGTCTTTACGGTAGTTCACTAGTCGCAGACTATTAAAACCACCCACGGGCAACTAACTTTTTCCAAACACTTGCCCGAGTGGCAAGTCAAAATTGTCAGTGAAAATAATGCAGAACCATCTGAAAATCATGTTGGGCTTGGAAAAGCCTGTCAAAGTCTGAATTTGGGCAAAACACGCAACATGAACATCCATTTGAGGTGCCATTATACTTCAGGCGCATCTGCAGTACAATTATTTTATGCAGTGTGGTAGCTCTCCAGCACGGTCGCTTGGTATTGAATGCTGACGTTTCTTTCTCCTTTCAAATGCAAATTGTTTATCCTTTCAAAGGCAAACTGTTCTAGAAAATGTAAACAGAGATCATTGCCTTTTTTATTTATGCCCCAGTCCAATATTCAGAAATACTTTGGTGGCAGTGCTGGAGCAGAAAAACATAGGGCGATAAAAGGCAGTGTATGAAACAGAATTAAAAACGTTGACTGTTCAAAACTGTTTTTTAACGAGGGCAAGAAAAATGCTTCTGGATGGGGCCCAATAGAGCTCAGCCATTAGAAGCTCGAAAAATCTGTAATTTAGTTTGAGAGTTTGGGGCTAGTGATATCTTCTGCAGATTAGTTGTTTAATGCCTTAAGTGGTCCAGCTGGCTAGAAAGAAGATAAGTTAAGATTGAACCCTGTATTGTATTGTAGGTTTTTACTGTAATGTTAAGTAATCAACTGGGTTTTTCTTTCCCAGCCATCAATAGATTATTTAAGTTTGATATTAATTTCCAAAAAACAGTTCTAGCCACAACAAGTGATTATAACATAGTGTAATGTTCTCTAAAGATAACCATTATTTGATTACCTTACCTTATTAGTCCTGTTTGGGTCAAGCTGTATTGTTGTTGGGGAAACTTGTTTTTACTAAACCTTTAAAATTTTCTTAATATAGTATTTCTGCCAGAAGAACTGCGTCAGAGCCTTATGCCAACCCTTGAGAAGTTGTATAGACATGAACCAGAGTCACTTCCATTCAGGCAACCTGTTGATCCTAAGTTATTGGGTTGTCTGGTAAGTTATTCAAAATGAAAAAATCTAATATATTAAATTGCTGTTGGTTATAGAGGATGACTTGACTCATTTCTGTTAACTTACCTCTCACTCAAGATCTGTGGCAAATCTTTTCTGTTTGAACCTGGTAGTAAACAGTAAAGTGATATTTTGCTCCAAATAACATTTTGCTCCAAATATATGCTCTGTAACTAATGCGATGCATTTTTGATGGAGTAAAAACAAAAATATAAAAACTTTACTAATGTCTCTACCTGTAACAAAAAAAGAGGGAGATAAACCTTGACAAAATCAAGTACTGGGTTGCAAGCCTTCAATTGTTGCTGGGTTGTTTTAAGTTCCCTGGATAGTGTTTAGGAGACTAGACCAAGGATTAGTAGATCCCTGCAAGTAGACAAGGTGTCAAAAGAAGGCTGCAAAGGTGTTCAATCTTTTGTTAGTTATAATTTGAACTTAGTTATGATTATTGTTAACAACTACAATGGCTGCTTGCATATTTTGGTAATACATAACTGTTATTTATTTTGCTGTGTGTGCTACTTAAAAGAAGTATTATTTTGAGAAATATGGCAGTATGGATTAATTGAACTAATATTGATATCACATCTGTTTTCAGGATTATTTTGATATTGTGAAGAACCCTATGGACTTGTCTACTATCAAAAGGAAACTTGACAATGGGAACTATAAGGACCCATGGGAGGTTAGAAGCAGCAGTTATTTTATTGTTGCCTTTAAGTTAAACTATTATTAACTAGAATTTTTAAAAATTTAGTTTTTATAGCTGTAAAACTAAGTGTTATTTTTGGCTGGTCTGCATTAAAAAGTATTTAATTAGAGAAAAAAAGATTTTACACAGACATCTTGTTAAGAATTAAAGTCTTGATCAAAATCAGGCAGTAAAACCATCAAGGAACTGCACTAGTCAATCACAAAAAATACTTTGTCTTTATTATTTTTCTTCTTCTGCATTGTGAGATGCCAGCCCCAATTTTTGGAACACCATTCCCCATTTGAAATAGTGACTCAGTGGCCTAGGTAAAGCAACAAAATTTGACCATCAGGCTAGCATAAATTAACATAAGGTCATGCTATTTTTTTTTACGCAAAACTGGTTAGTTATGTTGCTCTATCATTTTTCAGATTTTCTTTTATACCACTGATTTTCTTCTTTTTTTGTTGATTTGCTTTAATTAGTTTTTGCAATATTTTATATTACTTTGTCATTTTCTTCCAGAGTTGAATATAGTTATTCACATAGTTAATTTCTTTTCTCTATTTATCATTTTGTAGTTCTGTGATGATATGTGGCAAATGTTTGATAATGCATGGATGTATAACAGGAAGACATCAAGAGTCTATAAATACTGTACAAAGGTGAGTGATGTTTTATGTTTGGAAAAAATGGAAAACATAAAAAGCTAAGTTGTTTGAACTATTTTTACATAAAGATGTGATAGATACACATCTCTTGAAGTAGCTGAGACTGTATTGAGTAAAATAAACACTGCTCTTTTTCAGCTGCTAATGCAAATTTATACTTTTTTAAGTGTTAGAAAATCTGGAATTACTGCTGTTACTTAAACTTTATTACATTTGTATGATACAATTATAAAAACTAAAGTCTTTTCCTTGTGTTTTGTTACTCTAATTTATTTGTGTTTCTTTCTTGGGCAGCTGTCAGAAGTATTCGAACAAGAAATTGATCCAGTTATGGTGAAGCTGGGATTTTGTTGTGGAAGAAAGGTGAGAAAAGATTTACTGAATCAAATTACATGATTGTTTTCTTATTCAAATTAAATTATGTCTATTTTTATTTTCAGTATATATTTCATCCTCAAGTGCTTTGCTGTTATGGCAAACATTTGTGTACAATTCCTAGAGATGCAACATACTGGACTTACCAGAACAGGTAAGTGAGCAGACTATTAATGTGATATGTTACATTGCACATCATTTCTAACCTTTGATGGTTTTGTTTAAACAAAAAATTAAGGGTCAAGAAATGGCTTTGTATTTTGTAATGGATTACTGCTGAGAATGCAGTGCAGTAAAACTGTGCAAGGCTTAAATCAGGCCAACTTGTTTGGCTGTAACCAAGTATGTGGGAATGAGGTCCATCTTTGTGAAAAGAAAAAGGGGAAAAATGAAACTACCTTTGATGTGTTGAGGGAAAAAAATAACAATGCTTGGTCATGAAAAATTGAGAAAAGTTGTTGAAAAAGTCATGGAACTTCAGAAAGTCAAAAGAGTACAAACCTTGTAATTGTTTGATTTTATCTTAGTATGATTAGTTCGTGTTTGTGCCCTGCCCAGTTTAGAAGAACAATGATAGTAAACTGTATTTATGTATTTTATATTGCTCATTGTTATTAGATATCATTATTGTGAAAAATGCTTCAGCGAGATACAGGGAGATGATGTCAATATTGGGGAGGACCCAACTTTAGGGCAAAGGTACTCAACTTCTTAATTTCTTATATTTGTTTTCTTGTATTAACATTTTCTAAAGATGACAGTGTTTAAATTGTTATTTATTGTTGTTCCTCTGTAGCTCAATCCCAAAGGACCAGTTCTGCAAACAGAAGAATGACCATCTAGACATGGAACCGTGAGTATTTCTGGAAATGGTTTTGTGTTACTAGTATATAGTCATAAATCGTTATACTTTATTGAAACCCTCAACAATTCAATTTCCTCTCAACATCATTTTCAAGGTGAGATTAGAAATTTTAGCTATGAAATTATAATTAGAATGGAAACAAAAGCATTAATTATGCTAAATACAAAATAAATAATCATAAAAGGAGACAAGGTAGTGGTTATTAATAGTGAAATATTAGCATTATATACATATTTAGCATAAATCAAGTCACTATCTATTACAATAATTGCAATCTGGTTCCCTACTCGCTACCTATCCAGCGATATATTTGAAGAATCAACTCATGACATTTCACTCAAACAGGCTTCCGAGCGGATCTGCATGCAAAAGCTGTTTACATCAAAATTGTTTTAAGAAATAAAATTTGTTGGTTACTATTCTCTGGAGATTTCAACTAAAATGATTAGAATACTCACTCTTAATTTCTATCAGCTGGACGTGTTTCAAGCAACAGTTTAAAAACACAAATCATTTGACAGATTGCCGCAGCCGCGCGAGCACATCTGCATGCGAAAACTGCTTGTATCAACATGAATTGCTTGAAGAAATTAAAACTTTTTTTTTACAAATTATTGCAGTTTATTCTCAAAGGAATTTATGCTAAAACAATTAGCATGCTCGCTCTTAATTTCTATCGGCTATTGATAGAAGACTCAGGCTTTGCCTTCGTCATTCTATCAGCAGATAGAAATTGCGAGCTCATATTCTAATTGTTAAATATAGGTTGGCTGCATGTTAGTAGAAGAAGAGAAAGACAAACTTCTCTTTTGATTTTTACATCAAATAGTGTGACTAACTTTTCTATTCTTCTGCCCATTGTCAGCTAGAATGTTGGTCATTGCTAGTGTCCATTTGGCTTTTATATATAATTTAAATGTGTTAGTGTGTTTTACAAGTTGTGACAAGCTACTGTTAGATAGTTTGTAAATAATTTCAAGTCATGGGTGCTATGCTTGGTTTGTTTATGTGTATTATTTTCTTGTTAATCTTGGCAGATTTGTGGAGTGTTTGGACTGTTGTAGGAGACTGCATCAGATTTGTGTATTACATCATGAAGTAGTCTACATGTCTGGGTGAGTCACTCTCTTCAAGCTTAAAACTATGGGGTACCATACAGGTTTGTGGGAAGTGGGGGGGGGTTGAATTTGAGGGCTGCAGCTCCCCCTGCCCCCAATAATTTGCTCATAATTTGCAGTTTGCATGCATGTTAGAATAATTTTGAATTTAACACTGACTGCACTTCTATGTAGGCTCGCAGCCCCCCTCTCAACCTCCCCCCCCCAAAAAAAAATTCCCAATAATAGTTTTGTTCAGACGGACCTTCATTATGTTCATTTGCTCAGAAGGATGTAAACCTTCCCACCCCTTATCCCATCCTTTATTCTTTGCAATATATTTTTTGTTACTTTATTAAAACATTCATTAACCCTTTGGCTCCTGGACTGGCCAAAACCGGCCAATACGAAATGTTCTGTTTTTCCTGAACCGGCCAAAACCGTTCAGTCGCGTGGGGCACAAAACTTTTGACTCTCACCTCCCCTCTTTAGTACAGAATTTGCTTCTATTGTTTTTCCTTAATAAAACAAGAACAGCCAATCAAATTCTAGTAACTGTGCATAAATTTGTGGTAAAACAAGGGAGCTGTAGTCAGTTTCAACTTTGACTTCATTTGACTCGCGCAACAAAGATGGCGGTGGCGCGTAATGAAATTAGTTATGACGATAATTTCTCTCTTTTCAAGGAAAATGGTGGTAGAAATGAAAATATTTTTGATGCAGACAGTAGTAATTTAGATGAAGACCTTTTAATTTGCATTGAGAGCAATTCGGAAGAGGGAGAATCCTGTGACCATGACGAAAAGTTGAAGCTGGCAAAGATGAGTGTACTGACGCGTGGGAAGATTTGATGTTTCGTCATTCGACTCTTCAATCTCAGGATTTTGTGTTAATATTCCGGACAATCTTTCGAATTTATACTTCTGTAAAATTATATTCGATTATGATCTTATAAATCTTTTTATCGCCGAGATAAGTAAACCTGCTGTACACGAAAAAGAAAAGAAAAAGTGGCACAACATCTTCTTGCAAAGTGATGCGACATTTGTAAACAAGATTTTCAGTGTTTACTTGGGCATCTGTTATTACGCTGGAAGAAGTCTTATCACGGGTATCGGTATGTTTTTTGGTTTGCTTTTAGTGTTTGTGTATGCAGTGCTTATATTTTTGAAAGTATCTAACGAGACATTGAAAAAAGAAAACAGGTTAAATTTCAAATCGCACTCACAAAAGAGTTGACGGATAGCATTTCTCATGATGGCTGGCGCCGGCCAGTTTTAGTCCCGGAGAAATCAAAGCAGAAATAGTTTAGAGCATATTTCATTTCGAACCGATGGTCGAAAAAAAGGTTGTGTTCAGTGTAAAAAGTTTAATAGAAACCCTCCTAGAGGAAATCGGGTAGAAATGAGAAACAAATGCAAATTTTATTGACTTCGCTGCCTGTGAAGGAGTTTTACCGCGATCAGTTCAATGAAGAAGGCACACGTGCATTGTAAAATTTCTTTGACGGTATTTTTCCTCACTGTTGGAAGTTTTAAA
>JAOBRD020059957.1:0-10471 GCA_027575215.2 Hydrozoanthus sils
CTAGTTGTCTTCTAGTTACATAAGCATTAGAAAAATGCTTTTTGACGTCTCTGCCCGATCACTTTTAAGTGAAAGAAGGGTAAAAGCTCGAAAGCACATGACGATTTTCTGCCTGCTCGTTCGCCATCTTGGATTGAAATGCTCTTAAAGGCGTGCGCATGCGCAATGCGTTTTTCCGCTATGCCTAAGCAGTCACTTACGGCTTACAAATTTGCCTTCAAACACGAACATAGCAAGTTAAGCTGCTATTACAGCATAAAGCAACTTTATTCCAACAGCCATAACAAGAACAATTGCCATATTTTCACAAGATTTCTTGCACGCGTGTCGACAGCTGCCGAGGCTTGGTTGCATTTGTTAATTGAAAAATTGGCTAATTTTGGCGAACTTCTATCGGGTCGCTCGTCACGGAAATAATTTTTACCAAAATAATTTTTTTGCTAGCATTGAGTATATGTATTCAAGTCGCAAAATTCGAAGTTTCAGCCAATTCTGAATTTTACCGCATAGGTTAATGATTGTTTGAAAATGGGTCACAATTTCGGATTTTCAAAGTTCGAAAATTTAGCAAATGTTTGAGTTCTCACAAGTAACTTTAAATCAACAGCTATCTATTTCTATCGGCCTTAACTACTAGCTTTTTATCTTATTAATCAAGATGTAAAACAAAGAAAAGTGTATTTTCTTTTATGTCTTCACGAGAGTTTCGATTCTCTTACCCTCGATTGCGGCGCCATTTTGGTGACTTTTCCACTTCACGAGGCGTCTGGAGTTTTTCAAGCTTTTCTCGAAAATCCAAAATCTCCTGAACTTAAAATTTGTATCACGTTTATTAGGGCACCATAGAATATCTCTGGACAAAAAATCATCGGGGTAGATTTTTTGAACTAATGCCACATGTCACGCAGTGTTTAGAGATATTTGCTCTTAAGCTCTTCGAGCAACGAGTTACAACAAAACTCTTTAGTTAAACTTTAAGTACCATTTATTTCTAATTTTAAATTCTGCTAACACTACCATTTCAGCAAAAGTGAAACTAAAAATAATCGTACACACATCTTCCAAAACGATGGGCTGATACTAACTAAAATGGAGCCGTGAAGGAGATTTTGAAGCACAAGGCGAGTTGAAATCGGCAACTTGTGCATAACGAAAAACAACTACGACATGGCTAACAGAAAAGTTCCGTTTTAAAAGTTCTAAATAAAACTGAGCCGTGATGGGGCTTAACAATAAGGCGAGTTCATATCTGCAATCTATTCGAACTCGCCCAAGGAAGTACAGCTTTAACACAGCTAACAGAACAGTTCTTGTTTTAGGCATTAAATTAAAATAGAGCCGTGAAGGGGACTGATACACAAGGTGTGTTCAAATCTGCAATCTCTTAAAACTTGCACAAGGAAATGTGACATAGCTTACAGAAGAGTTCTGTTTTAAGAGTTCGAAATAAAATAGGCTAGACGTGAATGGGGTTGAATTACAAGACGTGCTCAAATCTGCAATCTTTTCAAACTCGCCAAAGGAAGTACAGCTATAACCTAGCTAACCGAAGAGTTCTTGTTTTACGGCACTAAATTAAATAGAGCCGTAATGGGATTTGAACCACAAGGCGTGTTCAAATCTGCAATCTCTTCAAACTCGCGCAAGGAAAAACAACTGTGACATGATAGTTAACAGAAGGGTTCTGTTTTAAGACTTTTAACTAAAATCGAGCCATAAATGTGGTTGAACCACAAGGCGTGTTCAAATCTATAATCTCTTCAAATTTCCACGAGGAAATACAGCCATGACATAGCTAACAGAAGAGTTCTTGTTTGTTCTTTGTCCCCATGTGACTGCGCTCTTCCAAATATGGTCAACAAGTGGCCTGGATTTCCTCAAAGGTGCTCTCTATTGTTCCAGACTAGAGCCCAGTCCCCTAAAACCTCTCTTTAAATGAGTGAGTGCACGTATACGTATGAAGATCAGCAAGCATTGTATAAAAGTTCAGTTCCAGGCTTCTGTTATAATACAAATCCTGGAATTGATCTACTGGAGCTAATTACTAGGTGTGGCCTTGGGCGCCTTGAGAGGGACGTCTAAATCTGTACTTCTCAATAATTTCTATCAACCTCTCTTTGGTTATGGGGTGCCGGATGCTCTCACATACACCTACGGAGAGAAAAGATTTAATGTCAACGACGGCCTCAAAGAGTTATAATAAGCGATGGTTAAGATAATTCGAACTCCTCGCTAATTTCAAAGCATTCTAATTGGCCCAAGATTTGGCCTTGGATACAAAATCGGTTCAATTGGGTTTACTTAGTGCCATAATCGGGTCTACTTTTGGATTTGTAAAATTCGAAGCATTCGCATGGACTTTTTAGTGATCGCATTAATCTACGGCTTCTTTCTGAGCTTTTATGTTGTTTTTGATGCAAGAAGCTCGGCTCTCAACAGTGTTTTCGTCTCGCAATTATTTTTTGTGGAAGAGTGAGGATTTCAACAAAATCGTCATACTGACCGCAAAGAAAAGTTAACGAGCTCTTTATAGTTTCAAGTGATTCTTTCAGCGGAGAGAAATGTTTCGCTTGATATTATCTCGTCAGACTTCTTGTCTAGCATGGCTTCAATCTCCTCATCCATGTTGTCATTATTAAATACACATATATTTGAAACAAAATATGACTATAGACCTTTATCACGCTAGCATGGCAGAGAAATATATTCAGTTTATCCGGAAAACAAGTCCAGAATCAATTCCGGCACGTTAATAAAAGTAAAGCTGCAAAGCCTCATAAAGATTGGCCGCAGTTTGACGGAGATATAAAGATTTAAAACTGGATAATTTTCCAATGAAAAGTAAGGTAGATCGGCATCAACCTCGTTTCCATGTTTTGTCCCATACATTTCTCTGTAATAATAAGGGCAGAAGATCAAGTTTCAAAATTTCATATCACCATTAGTTTTTGGGAAATGTATACGCAATTTTGCTAACTAGGACGCGCTGAATTTGGCGATGGCCACAGTTTCTTGATATGTTTAATATATTTTTGCGTGAAAAGGATCTATAGTGGCGAGACCTAAAGAACGAGAATTGGGCACAAAAAATTCAAATTTCGCGCCAACATGAAAGAGGATGCCATCACCCCCGATCATATACCATGCCCCTATGAGAATGGGAGATTATGTTTGTAAATGTGTTAGCTAGGTTTAAAACTTGTCTTATACAGCACTCACTGGAAGCGGTTTGGTAGCTGTTAGGAAAGCTTTTGTCTTCTCTAACACGGAGGAACACCCACTGGCGACCATCCCATGTACACTCAATAACCTTCTTGTTATGAGCTTTCAGATCCTTGTTAGCCTAACAACAAAAAGTATAAGAACCTTTTATAAAACCTTTTTACAACTTTTTTGGGATCAAATCGTTTAACATATAACTTAAAATACTTCTGCAAAAAAAAAATCGAAATTTCGTCAATTTTTTTTCTACAAACAATTTTCAGACATCTTGGTTCATAACCGCGTTTTTAGGGGACTGGGTTGTGACGTCATTTCCGACTTGCAATATTTAGCAAGCGAGATATTTTCTAAACATAAAGGGGCAAAAGAACTGAGAAAAAACTGTATGGGAAATTGGAATCTACTTCTAAATAAAAAATCTCTGATTCAAAAGTGTCCATCTTGCTGTCTTTTGATCCAGAGATGTCCACGAATGACGTCATAAGCCAGTCCCCCTAGAACGCGGTCGTGAACCAACAAAACCTGAACTTCAAATGTGTTTAAAAAATCGATTTCAAAAATTATTTTCTTAAACTTCCTTAGTTTCCAAACACTTTTACTGGTTACAAAAATAACTGTTAGGGTTGTATGCACTTTAAAACCTATTGGTTTAAAAGTTAAAATAAACAACACCAAACATTTCCAGTCTCAAAGAAGAGGAAAATCAATGGCCTTTGAATGGGGTTTCGACAACCCTACCTTGCACTGTTCCTACCCAGGCCCCACAAATGGTACACAACCACCACAGCATGACGTGGATTAGAATGAATGAACGAACTTCGATGACTAAGGCCATTCATTAACTGACCTTAACGTCGCTTAACCTTAACCAGCTTGGTTTGCTAGCCAGACTAGCTATAGGTACCACTGCATCTTACATTACAGGCTAGCATAATAAATCATACATAAAGTACCTGTTTATAGACAATTCTCATAAATGGATGCGATTCAAATATTCTTTTGCCTATATTAAAATTTGCCCGGTGAGCCTCGCTAGAGTTAAAAAAAACCCAAACAAACAAAGGAAGCATTACTCAAAGAGAGGCTAACCGGGAAAATTTGAATGTAACAAGAAAATATTGAAATCGCTGCCATTAATGAGAAAGTTCTATTAGAAACAAGAAATGAGAAGATAGAAATTAAATTTCTTGAGCTTCTAGATGATATGAAACATCAACTAACCACATCGAAAAAGATTTTTATTAACCACAATGCGTTGCAGACTAACACCACTAAAAAAGACTCAGAGAATGCGAAAGTTAAAGTATCTATGAAGTGGAAAATGTTATTACTTCGGTAGATAGACCTTGGTAAATGAGGAATAGCGGCGAAAAAAATTGTCAAAATCTTTTACGGTTCTTGAGATATTAACATTTAAAATTCTCAGTGATGACGTCATCTATGGTTCCGACGAATTTGCATTTTATTTCAAATCAGCTGCCAATCCATAACTTCTGGATACATCAGCAGCCCAAGTTTGACTTAAATTCATCCAAAGGTTATGGATTGGCAGCAGATTTAAATAAAATGTAAGTTTGTCGGAAGCATACATGACGTCATCAGTTGAGAACTTTAAATGTTAATATCTCAAGAACCATAACAGATTTTGATAAAAATTTTTCACCGCTATACCTCATATAGCAAGGTCTATCCACTAAAGTAAAAACAGTTTTCACTATATTGGCACTTTGAAAAACTCTTCCTTGTACTGACAATATTTGTGGTTTCTCTGCATAACTTATGGATAATTTTTGATTTTTACACGCTAGGAACAATGGGTAAATTTACAGTTCACCCTTTTTTACGTGCCATCAATCGCACCATGTCTTGTTTAATAAATGTTCTTGACATAAACCTTCCCAAATAAAAGAAAGACCTGAACAAACCTTCATTGTAGCAAACGGCTGGTCGAAGCCACCGACCATTAAGCAGCCCACAGTTTCTGGTAGACAACTAAGATGTGAACCGAAACATTTGATTTACCAAAGGATTATATCTTAGTGTACTAATAACGTAAGCTAATATCCAACACCAATACAGTCAACTAGCGTTAATGATAAATAGTTTTGCTTTCAATTTATAAATATCATTAAATCGAAGGCCTTCTTCACTAACAAGTGACCTGGCTCTCTCACATTAAGATCTGTTAATGGCATTCTTTGAAAAAATTTGAAATCAAAAAAATTTAGCCAGCTAGTTGATCTGGGTAATTCGTACAGCTAGTGACCCCCTCCAAGTTTCTCCTGCCTATTTCTTTCTTGCCTACACTCCCGATAACTGCACAACGTTTTAAGCTTATCACCGAGATAAGTTAACGCACCAATGAATCAGTACTATAAAAGAGACCTTGGGGGATTGGGTTCTGGTTTGGCATGGTATGAATTCCCTAGAGGTTGTCTTGTTCGAGTACATGGATTTGTTATCTAGTGGAATACATTATGTGTGTAAGAAAGGAATTCTGCTGTCAAAACGTTTTTTTCTCAAAAGAACTTAGATCTTGTGAGACCCTAACGGAAATCGAGGCCATGACCCTCAAAATACTGGTAAGACGCTCTCCCCGCTAGGCTACAGGAACCCATGACCTTCTCATTACCGGTCAGACACTCTACCCACTAGGCTACAGGTACCCATGACCCTCTGACTACCGGTCAGAAACTCTACCCACTGAGCTACAGGAACCCCTGACCCTCTGATTACTGCTCTGACGCTCTACCCATAAGGCTACAGGAACCCACGTATGACCTTTGATTACTGGTCAGACGCTCTACCCACTAGGCTACAAGAACCCATGACCCTCTGATTACTGGTCAGACACTCTACCCACTAGGCTACAGGAACCCATGACCCTCTGATTAATTACTGGTCAGACGCTCCACCCACTAGCCTACAGGAACGCACATGAGGAACAGGGCTGAGTTGTTCAAAAGACGATTAGCCCTAATCCAGGGTTTATTACCATGACAACCGATAGGTTTTGTTAAGAGTTAACCCTGGTTTAAAGTTAATCGGCTTTCGAACAACCGGCCCCAGGTGACTTAACTTGGTTTTAAAGACGGGATTTATGTCCTGTAGGTAGAGCTTCTGACTGATAATCAGTAATCATCGGCTGACTACTACTTGGGGCTCAGAAGAATTTTCCTTTAAGAAAAAATTGTGAAAACAGAATTCCTTTCACAGTATATTATATACGAGCTGCAAAAACTTTCGCATAATGTGAATTACTCTTTGTTAGGTTGACCCAGGATAGAGACTAGAGGACGCATTTTCATGGACTAGTTGTCTAGGGAATGTTTGGTAAGACGTCAAAAAATACCTTCTTACCCTTCTCTTTTCTGTGTCACAATATTCAAAATAAAATCAACGGAATTGAGTGTATGCGGTTTCCATTTGAGGAGCTCGGGGCACTGACCAGCAAAGTACGGCTATAGTTAAACAAGAAAACTGTTAACAACTTTTAATAATAATTTAATAAATCACCAACATCTTATTTGTTATCACTTAACTAAACACACCAGAATCACCTTCACCAGCGCCCTGATCATCATCACCATTACTATCACAACCGTTACCAACAATAAACCATTATCACCTTTACTACCATCACTATCACCCAAACCATCATCACTATCATCAGTGCCAGTCAACATTACCACCACAACCTTCACTATCACTATTAGGGGCCTTAAGAAACAGGATGGCAACTCCCACGACAATGTCAGAGAATAATATTGAATTAAATAACTGCACGATGGAATACATCGTGCTGGCCATCTGCACGCAACCGTCATGAAAATTACAACGTAAGAAGTTCAGTTTTGAAGTTTTACAACAGAGTATGGAAGCACGGAAAATATCTTCTAAAGCTTAATTAAAAGTTAAATTCAGTAAAACACGCGTTCTGATTGGCCGAGGACCATTCTCTATAAGTCTGGATAGGATTCATGATTGACGTCATCAGTTGTTATTATTTTATAAAAGCTTTAGAAGATATGACCCCACACTCTGTTGGAAACACTTCAGATTGTTGGGAGAACACTCGAAAATATAATTATTAAACTTTTCTCTTGTTCTCCCAACAATGCCACGTGTTTCCAACAGAGTATGGAAACACTGAAAATATCTTCTAAAGCTTAATTGGAATGGGGTCAAGTGTTTCTCAAAATCGTCCAGGAAAAGCTTATTTCAATTAAAAATCAACAAAAGGTATAGTTTATCGCAATTCGTGAAACAATTATTCCTTTGATTGCTGGATAACATCGTTATATACTAAGACAGACTATTAAAATTGGATAACATCGTTATATACCAAGATACACTATCTACATTGGATAACATTGTTATGTACCAAGATACACTATCTACATTGGATAACATCGTTATATGCCAAGATACACTATTTACATTGGATAACATTATATACCAAGATACACTATCTATATTGGAAAACATCGTTATATACCAAGATATATCCACATTGGATAACATCGTTATATACCTATAGATACACTATCTACATTGGATAACATCTTTATATACCTATAGATACACTATCTACAATCTTCTTACAGTGATAATGAAAAATAGGATGATTAGTAATGAAAATATGAAACTTGATTATTAGCCAAAAACTCTGGGACGCGAATTCTGGAATTCTCCAAGACTACTCATAGAAATACTACCGACGTGAGTATTGAGAATTTGGACAATCTTAACCCCTTCCCTGCCAGGGTGAAAAGATTAAAGCAACGTGTACATATACCTCTTCTGCGGGGTTAAAAATAAGTCCATCGTTCTCATGTGTAAGTTTGGAAACCCAGTGGTCCAGAATCTATAAACAACAGATGATCTCACAGTTAACCCTTTCAGGCCAGGACAGTTTATCAACATCTCACTTCTCCTTACATAACTCAAACAAAAAAATACAACTGATAATGAGAAGTTAGGAGTTGATCAAGTCAAATATGCTTTGGAAGATGAAAAGTCAAATTCTCCTAAACTGTTTATATGAAAAGTATGGGAATCAGTTGGGAGAATTTAAAAACACATCATTTGTTGTGCTTGGAGCTTATAGGGTTAAGCAGATACGTCTCTCAGTATAAAGAAAAAAAAACATCCAAAGTATTAAGAAACTACAAAAAAAAGTTCTACATACCCACGCTGTCCTCTCAACTGGAAAAAAGTCTTTTGCTCGTATACTAAAGGGTTCTTTAGCTTTGTCTAAGGAGCCTTCCTGAACCTAAAAATAAAAAGCACGAATTTAACCTAAAGGTTTTCTTTCGCTGCACACTCAGACACACTACAACTGTATTTATACAGGTGACTGTAGGAACAGCAAGAACCACAGTACGGTTTATTTTGCCTTTACAAATTAGCATTTTGCTAACGTTACCCTTAACTACACGGCACACATTTATTTCATACAATTGAAAACCTATTATTTGCAAATTTGATCTTCCATTATTTGTATATACAAATATATACGATAAATAACATTTATGTAACGACACTGCCGGATACGAAAACCCAAACCATGTGGAAAAAGGGAACGTATTCCTCCAACTGGTGATAAACTACAACTTGCAGTGCCAACAACTCTGAGGGCTGAGGTTCAAATCTAACGATGGATGAAGTAGAGTTCGTCAATAGTGATGCTGAACCTAAAATGAATATCTATACAGACTAACCACAATACAACTCTTCACCAGTCTTCTGCTCCGTGCATGCACCTCCCCAACTCAACTTCGAGTATTGCATTTCTTATCACTTTTTTTCTAGCAGGTGTTCAGAGCGTGCTTGATAAGTGAAAGTAGTTTTCCAGTACTAGCCCCAAGCCTCAATAGACCGCGACTAGACTACAGTTTTATTGAAACATTGTCAAGTTTCATCTTTCGTCCTAAAAATATACCCTTGTTTGAAAACATCACACATTAACATCAACAAGCAAAGTTCCACAATCAAGTGAAATATTGTCTAAGAAGAGATAGGACTTGCTTTTAAATTTCAAAGGAAGGTTACTTTGGACAAGAACTGAAAACAATCGAGATTCCGCTATTGAACTAAAGTTTGCAGGTAAGGTCAAATAAAGTGATGTCTGTATTTCCTGTAACCCAACCGACTCTAAATTTTTTTGCGCCAATTCGACGACCATATAAGATTTTATTGCTTCTAAGTTAGCCATAATTTTGACAATAACGTTTCTTTCTTTTCGTTACCACTGATTTTGGTTTAAAACTCGATACATTCTTTTAACTCAATATATGCGCATTATTTGTGAACTTCAAATTCGGTCCTTTTAAAAAAAAAGTTATTGCGTTAAGGGTAATTCAGTGAAAATCGGAAAACCAAATAAAAATGCAATTCGAGGCATCCATTTGTTATCAAGTAAATGCTGAAAATCACATTAAATCTTGCACAAATATATTTTGTAGTAATTTGAAGTCACCGATACTGTATCTACTGCATGAAGCCATTCAACTGTTGTAAAATTTGAATCACGGAAGTCACTGTTCGTTCTTTAAAGATTTTTCTCTTGTTCAATAAGTTTCTAGTAACGGAACCACAGTTTTTATTTTTTTTGGCCTAAGCCATCATTTGTTGAGACTCGGCTCTGAGCTCTGAAGAAAAAGCTGATTCTTAAACGTTTTTTAACAACTCGCTCGACAATGCCTTGGCGAGACAACGGCTGTTGGCAGGTCATAATTATGATTATGTTTGCAATAATCTAAACGAGACAACTAATGAAGAAGATGTAGAGTCGAATGCGAACCATTGCTGCCAATCTCGCTACAAAATGTTCCATTGTAGTGTTGTGAAAGATCAGCAGAATAGTTAAAAGTATGAACTGTCAGCTGAACTGATACTGTTAATTTAATATTTGTGTAATTGTTTCACACTGCCTCCATAAAATTGTTGCCATAGATTGTTATTGCAATAAATTGTTGGCAGCTGTTGGTAATTCCAATACATATGCTAACATTTTGGAAAAATCCATTGCATTCCGAATTGACCCAAGGGGTCCTTGGATTATCTGTAGTATAGACAGAGCTTCTGGAATTTCGCGATTACGCGAAATTGACTCAATCGCGTAATTCGCGAAATTTGCATTTTTCCGCGTAATTTTGTAAAATTCATGAAAAATCAGTCGTTCGGAAAAAAGATAACACCTTTTTTATTTTATATGAAAACCTGATAAGTTTTAGCAGCTCTCTGA
>JAOBRD020060065.1:0-10471 GCA_027575215.2 Hydrozoanthus sils
TAAAAATTAAATAAACTGGGGGGGCTTGAAAAATAAACTGGGGGATGAGAAATTTCTGAAAATTTTAAAACAAGAAAACAAAGACCAGCTAAGACATGGATAAATTTATTGAATAATTTCAAACTCTATATTCTTGTTGCCTGTGCTACAATCCAAACAAAAACGAAGAAAGACAAACACCCAACTTGACATTGATCAGTAAAGTTTATATCTTGAAAGTTTGACCACTTGATGATCATGGGGGTTTCTAATAAGCCTAAGCATCCTGGGGCATTTATTTGGCACGTGAGAGTAAGTGTGTACACATGACTACCTATAGCCTGCACTTGCAGGTGGTTGACATTTGTAAGTATGGAAAACCACAGGGCATGACATTGCCACCATCTTGGAGTTAGTGGTCAAGCAGCATCTAACATTGGTAAAATACTTGCCTTTACTTCACTGTCCTTTGTAAAACTTCCAAAGACAGGAAAAATTTTCTGCATTGATACAGCAAGTGTCTCCTGAAAATGTTTTAAAACAATTAATCACTTTTATTTTATTATTTAACCCTTGCCCTGCTAAAAACAGTTTCACTTCAATTAAAAAATTTAAAATGTTCTAACTTTAGAACCACTGCTTTAAAACCTACAAAGTGACCATTCATTTTCTTTGTCTTTACAAGTAGATTCTGAAAATGTCCATTGCTTTAAGAAATTTTATGAGATTTTATGCCTTTCAATTGATATTTACCTCTTTCAGCCAAATTCTGTTTATCAACAAGTCATTTATTTGCTTTGTTGCTGTTCAATTGCCTGCAAATCAATGTAATCAATACCCAATACCTAATACCCAATACCCAATGCACCACTAAAATATTCTATTTTCTCTGCTCACAAAAGGAGAGGGTGCATTATTCATTAATTTTGTCATAGACTGTACCTGTACTGCTTCATCTGTACTGAGTGAAATCCTGGAAAGGTACGGTAAAAGGTTGGCAACAAACGGTCTGCAAGAATCAAATCACCACTGTATGAGCTTAACTATTTGTCTATACATGTTTTTTGACAATTAGAATACAGGTGGAGGTTTCTACGAGACAATAGTGAATGACACACAAACTGATGAGTTGGCTATGAGATTCATAGAAAACAACAATGAGTACTCTAATTGTTTTAGTAGAAACCAACTAGCATACTACCTTTGAACTTAAACCAGTAAAATTGAGTATTTAAAGAATCCACCATTGTTTTTGGTTTAAAAGCACTGGCATTTTTACTACTTGCCATCTATCGTTCAAAAGAGAGTAAGTAGGTATGCCAATGAGATTGCAGCATTTGTGATAACTAGTATGCTAGTTGGTTTCTATTAAAGAGCATATGACATGAAATCAGTTTGTCAATTTTCAAAAAGTATACTATAAAAAGCATTGGTTTGCCAAGTTTGAGAAACATACGATGAAAGTATGCCAAGATATGATGCATAGAATTTTGAATTTTTCCCGCTAAAAGTGTCCCCTCCAAAGCTAACAATGTGACGCAACAGGTCATGTGCATCTCACCTTAGTCCATCCAAAATCGACTTTGAAACAACTGCAACTAATAGAGTTTCTATCAAAAACTCTAGCAGTTACGGATGTTTTAAAATCAAATTATCTCTTTACTTTGTGGCACCATATTAAATGGACTGAGGTGAGACACACATGACCAGTTACGTCATATTGTTGGCTTTTGGAGGGGGCACACTTAGCAGGAAAAATTCAAAATTCTACATGCCATATATATCTTGGCGTAATTTCATTGTATGTTTCTCAAACTTGGCAAAACAATAATTTTTATAGCGTACTTTTCGAAGATTGAAAAGCCATCAGTACTCATGTCATATGCTCTTTAAATAAATGTTATTTAGTCTTGATGAATCATAACAAGAGTTACAGTAAAACTTTTTTTTAATTTTTGGGTACACAAGCAAGCAATATAAAATGAATCCAGTAATATGATTGGTTCTTTAGCAGGAGGAATTATTATTTGACATAAAAACCTGGGAAGAAATAAAAACGCTATTTGCTCCTGGACGAACTATTTTGAGAAAAAATTGTGCCCTTAGTACATGTACCGACCTCAGTCCTTTCACAAGACTTCTGGCACAGCTTTTCTCTGTAAAAGCCTCCTAGCTGGCAAATTACATAAGTTTCTTTACCTGCACTTGTGAGGTCGAATTAAATGACAGATGTCAGCAAATCTCGACAAAGCAGCTCTCAGACTTCTTGGATTTTCATTCTATAAGAAAATATTTTTTTGTTGAGCGCACAGTTAACTGGCATAAAATGATTTAACTTCTGTTTACCCTTGCCAGAGTCCCATATAGGAAAATAATAATTCAAAATTTCATTTTTAATTATTAATTTTTGTTATTAATTTATATTAACAAGATGACTGGTGACAAAGTACTAATTCAGAAACTACTGCTATTACTCCAACATCTGAAATGTTTCCACTCTCGATGAAAACAATATTTAGCAATGAACAAGATGGGGTCTGGCACTACAACCTACAACATGTCACATTTCAAAATGGCGGCATGCACGAAACTCACACCGTGGAAATGAGCACACTAAATTGCTTGGTGTTAGATTTATGTACAAGATCATGAAATTTGATCTGCTGATATGGACCCAGACTTAACAAACGTTTTGTTTGCAACCAATAACATAATACAGTGGAGGATTCCTTTAACTTTACAAATCTTGACTACACCAACATCTTTTAATGACAAAAACTTACCTTCTTAATTTCTCTGTACAGCTCAACATGCAGTCGGCTAAGATTTGTATCCAGCAGCCCCTTAATAAAATTATTACCATTACAAGTTATTTTTCCAAGTCACTTGGAAATCTCAGGCCTTGGTCCTGTGGCATTAACCTCACTATGCTCCATCCATATGTCAAGATCTGACACTAAGATTTCCTGGTAAAGGCCTCACTAATGGTCAATAGGTGTTACATATAAATATCTTATTCAGTAATATAAAATTATTATGCTATGCAGTACAACTAGTAAACAAAAAAACTCATTCAAAACTGATGATTAACCTTTAGCTTTAAGATTTAAGCGACTGAGTAACTTAGATTGAAACCAAATTTTTCAAAACTAGCAAGCTTAAAGGATGATTTTTCATCTGAAGGGCCCCAATTTTGTGTCTGGTATAAACCTGATCTGATTATAGCTCACGACACACTGACCGCTTTCCACTGCCTAATGCACAAAGTAGTTCAGACAAAATATCAGTCTCTGCCACACACTAGCTGATAATGTGTGATCAGATGCTTTGGGATATCTAGCTTGTCAGATCTTCCTTCATTTCCTTCATCACAGATGAAAAACCATCTAGTGTGTGGCAGCCTTAAAGTACCTATGAAATATAAAATTTTATCACCTCAGTGGATTGACTTTGCTAAACGAGGATTAGCAGTGAAAAAAAATTCTAAATATTTTATCATTCTCAAATTACTAACATTTTAGTGTTTTAAACTGATGACGTCACAAGTGTGACAGGCAAATTTGCAGTTTTTTAAATCTACTGCCAATCCATAACCTTTGGATGAATTTAAACCAAACTTGGACTGGTGATGTATCTCAAGGTTTTCTTCTGAATAGTAGTAATTTCACATCATCATGGCAACAAACTCAGTTCCAGACCCCCATTCCTTATACAACAAAATTTGTGCTATAAGTCAGTTCGGAATTTCAGCAACACAAGCGCACGTCAGAATAAAATGAAATATTCATCAAACTTAAGAAAGGAATAATTATAATGAATTCCCATTCCGCTTCATTGCGTTCCTTTGTTAAAGTTTCATGAATTTTGCATTTTATCCTGACTCACGCATGTGTTTCTGAAATGTCGAACTGGCTAATTCCAAAAACTTTTACATAGACAATTAAACTAAATCTTTGATTTTTCTTTTACATGATAAAAAAAAACAGAATTTATGCTGTAAACTGTTGCACAACTTCTGGTTTGATGGAAAAACCCATATAATTCAATAATTCTCGTTTGGAGCCTGGAACCCAGTTTGTTGCCATGATATAAAAAATTCAAGGGTCTAGTGCAAAAATGACTTTAGTGACTTTTGATGAAGATGTCATTTCTCCCTACATTATCCCTATTATCTCTCCAGAATCATTGGGAGAATTTAACATTCCATACTAAGTCACTTACATCGTTTTTGCACTAGACCCTTTAATTAGTAACTGTTCTAAAGAAAAACTCGAGATACATCATCAGGCCAAGTTTGGCTCTTAATTCCTCCAAGGATTATGGATTTGCAGCAGGGCCATTCCACAGTATTTTGGACATGGAAAAGTAAAAACTGATTAAGTATATTCTTTTTTAACAAATTATTTATAACTTTGTTACACAACAACTATAGTTTTTAAAAAAAATATATTTTGCTTAGCTCTACTTGTACAGATTTATGTCCATAATTTATCATATATTTGCAAAATTTCATGTTTTTGGTGTTGCGGTGGGGAAAACAAATTTTTTCAGGTAAAAGAAGTATGAAGCACAGAAACTGCTGAAAAACATTGGAGTAGATACTACTCTAAGGAAGGAGTTTCCAACAGAAGTTGGACCCTGGTACTGCTTTATGAAACAATCAAATGATTTGTCTTTCGCCCTGTTTTCCCCTCCACGACATTTCGAGGCCTTTTAGTTTTGATCATTTTCAGGTCAGTGATCATACTGCCACCCCCTTCTCAGAACCTCTGATTTTAGGCAGGGTCTACCATTGTGTGGTGTGACATTGCCCAGATCTTTTGTTGTTGTGGGTGAGACACAATGAGTTAGAGAAAATAAGGGGAAAAGAAAGACAAAAAAAGAGTTCAGGCAGAGAGAAGGCAGCAGAAAGCTCAGCAAACAGATGAGTTGGCATTCAAGAGTCCACAAAGCCTTGGAAAAGCAGTGCAAAGGGCAAAGAAAAGCCTCTCACTGGAGAATTCTAAAAAAAATACAGGTTCTGTCACACATTGTAAATCATCTTTCACCTCAAAAGCGAACGTCAGTGCTTGAGTGTTGTGATGCAACTGTGAAAAGAAGGAAGCAAAATTAAGAATAGAGAATGACCCGGTCAGATGCACTGACACAAGAAGAAATTGTAGAAGTAGAAGCCTTTTACTGTCATGATGATATCAGTAAGATGTGCCCAGGAAGGAAGGACAGTGTTGCAGTCAAAAGGCAGGGAGATGAGGCAAAAGAGGCTACTGCTGTTGAATGTAGAAGAAGTCTTTGAGTTGTTTAAGCAACAATCCAATATGAAATTGAAAGATCTAAGTTTGCAGCCCTGCGACCCCCACAGGTTGTCTCAATGACATCATTAGATCAAGAAGTGTGTATGTGCAGGTACCATAAAAATGTTGAAATGTTATTAGATGGTTTGAAGAAAGTTGTGCCTGCTGTTCCAAAGCAAGATGACATATTACTAGAAACAGTTTGTTCACTGGAGAATGTGAAGTGTGTTGATAGAGAGCGCCCTGACTGTAGTGTTGCTGAACCACTGGATGAAGTGTTAACCAATCTAGATGAAGATGTGAAAGGTATTGGTCGAGAAGAAGATTGGGTATGCCAAAGAAGACCTGGCAAGGCAACTTCAGCCATTCAGTAGGCATGTCTATAATATAAAGTGGCAGTTTGCTGAGCTGAAATTCCTGAAGGAAAATTTGAAAGCTGGAGAGATCATTGTTCAAGAAGATTTCTCAGAGAACTTCCAGCTGAAACACCAGAAAGAAGTCATGTCAGCACACTGGACCAGTGATATGATTACCATCTTCACTGTTGTGGTGTACTTAAGGAATGCCAATGGTGAACTGGATCATTTATCGTATGCAGTTATTTCAAATGAACTGAAACATGACAAGTACAATGTTTGTGCTTTCAATGATGCCATTTTGACAGAGGTGAAGAAGTTGACAGCAGTTGAGAAAGTCCATTACGGGAGCGATGGTGCCGGTTCACAATTTAAGAACAAGTTTGTCCTAACAAACTTGCTGTACCATCACCTGGACTTCGAAACCGATGCCACTTGGTCGTTTTTTGAGACTGCCCATGGAAAAGGGCCAGTTGATGGGGTTGGTGGTGAGGTGAAGTCAGCAGTCCGGTGGATGATCCTGCAGAGTAGGGAAGTGGTCACCAGTGCAAAAGGGCGAAAGTGTGCAACAAGATACGTACACTGTATGTTCCACAATCTACCATCCTCAAGTATTCTGAGAAGCTTTGTGAGAGATGGACTGACTGCAAGACCATCACAGATACCCACAGTGTTCACTACATTGCCAAGGCCACTGCAACATCTGTCTGCACAGCAAGGAATTCACAGTTTCAGAGCCATGATTATTGCAGTGTGTTGTTGTTAGCCAAGCAAATAGCAAGACTGAGCCCTCAAGTGTTCCCACCCCGAATCAATTAATCAATGTTAAAGAAGAGTAGTATTATGCTGTTGATTACCAACATTAACGCTGCTTCTACACTGGAAGAGCCTTGAAATGCCTGCCCTGTGAAAAGGTAACATTCAAGTTTCTGCACAGTGTTCTTGGTACCAACAATTTTGATTGGCCAGCTTAAGAGATGATATAATTGAATTATGCACATCTTGCAGTGTTTTCTATGGCTCTGTTCAGTTGGAAGGCAACAGGCCCTTTACAGTCACTGAACTCAACAGTGTTAAGAGAGCATCATTTTGCTCTTCATAGGAAGGCACATTGAGACACCAAAGAAGAAGAGTAAAATGTGTTAAGTTGTTTTAGATATTATTACTTTTTGAAAAGCAGTATTTAATTATTATTGAAAGCTTTCAATATGTTTTTTTTTAATTTTACAGCTGTAGTTTATGATTCATACAAGACTGTTTGTTATGTTTTGTTTGATTAGTGTATACATATACATTTTATTATGGACTTTGTTTTTTTGACACTGTTGTACTATTCCAGGACGGTTTTGTAGTGTTGTACTGTAAGTCTAAAATTGGATGGATTGATTCAAACTGCACATAATGGAAAACAATGATCTTCTTCTAACCTAATTAGACAACACAAGTATATAGATACTATCATAATGAGAATTGTACAGATTAGGGTTTGCTTTCATGTAATTAGCTTAAAAAATAGTTTGCTTTATAATTTGTGCTACTTCATACAGAATAATGCAATAACAGAATCAAACACTCCATGGCTCTTCAAAGTTCAAGATGGCCGCCCAGCTGCATTTTTACAAAGTATGTTACCATAGCAACAACTTTTTAAATTGATAACTAGTTTTAATGTTAGTTGATAAGTTCAGTAGGACTTATTAGTAAGCATGCCAAATGCTTTAAGAATTTTAAAAGTTTTTTCTTGAGGGCTGGAGAGGGGATGGGGGTTAGGGCCAAACAATCCCCTTCCCCCACTGACCATAAACATTGTTGAATTTTTCCTCTAGATACACTTAATTTAAAAGGAAAAAAGATTTTAGATTAAAATTGTTGATTAATATTGTTTATATTTTTAAATAAACGGTCACTTTGTTATGTAAAATTACTGAAAGGACAAACTTTCCCCTCCACAACTTCCCCTTCACAATAGCACAGTGTTCATCAATTGTTTCATCATCCACAAAAGCCCAAAATCTTTTCTGTTCTCTTTTCCATTTCACTCAACTACCTTAAGTAACTTCAAACAATAGCTGCTTAGACAAGAAGATATACTTGGAACTGAGTTTTTTTGTATAAAATAATTTGAATTCTCTGTTCCTCTACATATGCGACGCCATCTACTAATTGTTCTATAGCTACAAAAGCCAAAAATGGAGAAAAGTCACATGGTGCCTCAAATGAGTTTGGTTTAACCCTAGGCCCTCACCATTTCAACAACATTAAATATCACAACATGAAAGAAATAATTGAGAAAAGTGTCTCTGATTTTCCCTTCCATGACACTACATATTACTGTGGAATGGCCCAGCAGATTTTAAAAAATACAAATTTGACTGTCACACTTGTGACGTCATCTGTTCAAAACATTAAAATGTTAATATTATCTTAAGAGCCATGAAAGACTTTGACAAAATTTTTTAACTGCTATTCCTGATTTGGCAAGGTTTATCCACTGTGATAATAAATCTTTTTGTTTCATAGGCACTTTAAGGAACATAAATAGCAGCAGGAGATAATCATTTATTACAATATTGCCCACAAAAAAGTGAGTATAAACTAGAAAGCTATGTACTAACATTTCAGCTTTCTGAAAGCTACAAGAGTGACTCAAAGAATTCTTCTTAAGTTTATATAAAGCAGTATGAAAGTCACCTATTCTCAAGAATTTCAGCTAATAAGGATGGTTATGTGACATCTATTGATGCACTCAGCCACTCTCACACCCAGGCTCCCTCTTTTCCTTATCCCAGAACATGAAATGACACTAACTAGAAGTATAAGCTTAGATGAGCACAAAAGGACTGATTTACAGTAACTAACCTTTATAAGCTTGTTTAAAGACTCTCCAGCAACCAGCCTCACATCTGACTCTCCATCATCACAGCTACTTAGCAGTGAGACAACCGCGATAGCAAGCAGCTTTGGAAATTCTGACAGATTTCTATAGAATAATTTTCATATGATTGATCAAATAAAATATTTTTTGCTATAACTGTATTTCTTGAATAAACCAAGGATAGATATTCTATTAATTCTTAGACTAGTATATGAAAACTAACTGCAAGAATTTTTCAAGGCTTAAAAATATGGATCTTTTTAGGACCTTTGGGCCTCTATCACAAATAATTTATAACAAAGTTGGGCCACTCCAAAGGAATATGATGTTTTTGCCCAAGCATTTTCAAAGGTGAATTGTTGCTATAGGAATTTTGTAATTACCCTGGTTTATGAAATTTCGAATCTGAGGGCAATCATACAGATAAAGTCCAAAATTATGGTTTATTCCCATGTGGCTAAAATTGTTCAAAGTTCAGGAGTTAAAATTTTATTAATGTTTTCAGCACTAATTATAACATTCTTGTGTTGAAAACATTATTATTTTAACTCCTAAACTTTCAACAATTTTAGCCTTTGATATTTCTGTTTTAACTTTTTACTGAAACAATATGTCAACATTGTGCACTTCAGACTTACATTATTGGTACTGTGCATATCAGATCTGAAATGGTGTTCAGATGAGAAATTCTTTCCTTTTTGGTCAGCAAAGCTTCCTTCTTCCTAGAAAAAGAGAGTTAATATGGTTATTATTATAACTATTGTTCAGGGGGTTCATGAAGAGCTGTGACCTGGGGACCAACCTCAGGGGACTACTTGTAACTGGGAACCATGGGACCTAAGGGGAAATGGGGACTACCTCTACAGGGAACCTAGGGATCACATGTACCAGGGAACCTGGGAACCATATACATGTACCTTGGAACCTGGGGACCACCTGTACCTTGGAACCTGGGGACCACCTGTACCTTGGAAACTGGGGACCACATGTACCAGGGAACCTGGGGACCACATGTACCAGGAGACCACCTGCACCTTTGAACCTGGGGACCTACGGACCACCTGTACCTGGGAAGGCTCACCTGTACCTGAGAACCTGGGGACCTCTGGACCTGGAAACTACCTGTTCCTGGAAACCTGGGGGCCTCGGAGGACCTGGTTACAAGTTTCTGTTATTTTTGCTATCTTTACTCCTGGTTTCGTAAAAGGCAGTTTTCCCTCAACTTGTGATCTCTTTTCCCCTCACTAATGAAATCAATCTCAGCCTGATTGTTGATTAGTTATAATTGCTACCACAGCAAAGCAAGCCTGAGCGAGCGTAGCAAGGCAGCAATCCTAATTCAGTCAGTTAGTATAAAGCAGCGAGAAAAAATCGAGATTTGGTTTGACCACAATGCCTAGCGAGTGTCAAAAAGACAATGGATTTCTTTGTTCTTCAATAAGCACATTGCAAACCACAATCCTTTTCGCACCCGTGGACATGAAAGCGTCCTCTCCATGCTCGCAGTACAGTGCTGAATTCATCGTGTCCGTTAAAGAATAAAGCTGTTTTTAAAGCAGGAAGGGATTAAAATTGCTCCTTTTAATGTTTTATTCATTGTATTTAATTGCAATAAGTAATTCCGGCTAGACGTTAGAATACCCCAGCACTAAATGATAACTCTTTATACCAACTGATTGTCCACAGTCAGTAGTGGAGTAACAATACTTTATTCATCTTGGTTATGAATGATGAATTAAAATGAAAACAGTAAAAGGCCCCACGAATAATCAGCATTTGCCAGCATACATGTTTGTGTGTTCACTTAATCTTTTTGCAGTTAAGCTTTGAATCCGACTGTATTAGTAGGGTAGAGCCTCTTATTCAGTTAATTATTGCGTGTCTTTGTCGCTAGGATTGCAGAATTCATTGTGTCCGTTGAAGAATAAAGCTGCATTTATAGCAGGTAGGTATTGAAATTTCTGCTTTTA
>JAOBRD020060170.1:0-10470 GCA_027575215.2 Hydrozoanthus sils
GATTGAAGAGAACGGGGCCAAGAACAGTTCCTTGTGGGACCCCTGAGATGACCGAGGTCCAACTAGATTTGGAGCCATTAACCACAACTCGTTGGCGGCGGTTACAAAGGAAGGCGTCGATCCAACGCAGGGTCACGGTGTCAATCCCGTTTCGATGTAAATGTCTTGGAACAAACGACAATCAAGCATAACATTCAAATTAAATTTTGAAATGGATCTCAATGCATTTTTAAATTGTTTCTTTAATACGCGGAGGGAGGGGGATAGAATCTTAGTTATTAAAAGCTAACTAATTTTAGCGAATACCAAATATTAGGCTGGATATACTGCGAGATATTAAACATGTCAGTGGAAAGACGCGATAAGAACATCGGACAAAGCCAGAATTTGCAGTGCCAGACTTCAGCTGTTTCGTCCTTTTTGGGACCCGTCAGTGACACGTAGCGATATGAGTAGATACACCGGAACGAGTTCTAGTTTATCTATTACGCTCAAACGCTGTAACTTAATCCTCGTTTCTATCACACCACCCCAACATCAAATGGTACACGTGTACACTAGCGTGTTAACAAGTGAACCGAAGAGAAAGAGGTGGAATGTATCGAAGTCCGTCCACTGACATGTTTTAATAAAACTACGGTTTGACAAAACAAACCTGTAGAACGCAACTACGGTTAGACAAAAAACAAACCTGTAAGGCGCTAGAACATGGCCAAACCATGCAAAAAGATGTAAATTGAAAAAGCATTTCGGATCTTAGAAGACCATCGATTCGAAAATATTGAGACATACACTCTAATGCAAGAACCGTGTACGAAATGACTTCCGCAGGATCAATTATGACCTTTCAGCCAAACTGTAACTGGTTTGTTTTTGTCAAACCGTAGTTGCGTTCTACGCGGGTTTGTTTGGTACAAACAAACTCAGTTACCTGACGTACCCCAAACTCGTGCTAACAAAAACGGAGGATCAACAACAAGAAATGTTGCACAAACTTACCACCACTTCTAACAACTCTGTTGTCTCCTACAAGGTGAACACTTTCTTTTAGCTGAAATGGATGACAAAATAGAAATTATTAGTAATTCACAACTTTCTTCGCGACTGACAAGAGATCAATTTTAGCAGTTTAAACGCAAGATGTTGCACCACCCTTCCTGAGTTGATTTGTAACCAGTGAATTGGTTGAGTCTTAACCCTTTCAGCCCAGGCCGTTTTATCATCATTAACTTCTCCTTGCATAAGACATACAAAATAAGTTATTTGGTAATGAGAAAATGAAATTTGATCAAACAAAGTGAACAACTGAAGATGAAAAGCCAAATTCTCCTAAGCTGATTATACAAAAAGTATGGGTCCTAGTTGGGAGAATTTATCAACACAACATTTGTCGTGTTTTGGGCTGATAGGGCTAATAAACTTGCTTAGATTCGCCAGTGCAGTGGCCGCCGAAGTGGTTAGCGTGAACATTCGACTCGTAATCCTACGGTCGCGAACTCGTTCAAGACTCTGTCAGACCACTGTTTTACGTCCTTAAGCAAGACACTTTACCCAACTTGTTCCAGTCGAGTCAACTGTATAAATGAGTACCAGTTCTGCTGGGGGCTAACCTGCGATAGATTAGTGTCCTGTAAAGACTGTCATCCGCTTAACACTATACAAACCAGAGATAAGTTCCGACTTAGTAGGCCATTTGGCTCAAGGAAGGATTTAGTTTCGCTAAACTTGCTTTGTAGTACTCTCAATAGAGTATAGAACATTAAGATATTTTGCAATTCAGCAAAAACTTAGTGACACGCAGGAAAGAAATATAAAAGTTACTAGTTTACAATATTTGTATAAGCTACTTCTTCTCCATCAGATCCTAAAAAGTTCTGACTTGCTGGTGTCCTACTGTTCATATAGTTTTCGACATGTGAGCCGACTTAGATGTTCTTTACAGAAACCACGGGGCAGGGACTGAGTAGAATCCATTGACCTTTTTTCTATCGTTACTAATAAACTTCATCGAATACAAATAGGCCTATTCCGTTGTTTACATCACAGGCTCTGGATTGGGGAAACAAAACGCTGCGATACACAATATGATGCACGAATTCAAGGTCCGTTATTTCTGCGCATTTTTAACAACAGATGATTTTCCCTTTCATAGCTTTCCATAGGATAAAAGTTGCAGAAGGTAGAAATTTTAAAGATATCCTGCCTCAGGGTAAAAGTAACGATTGATGTGTGATGCTTGTCGACCATTTCCGCAGCCTTTAAAGTGTTTTTCGATTTCATTTCCTGAAAGATGAAACAAATAACGCATTATTTTTGTCCAACCTCTCTGCATCATTACCGCCGCTCTCTTTGTTTACCCAATTCAGATCACGTGGCTGACTAGAGGAATAGTTCTATTAATGCAATTAAATCCCAATAAACTCAAAACTCATCAACTGTAAACATTTGACGCCAGCGAGGGGTATGTATACGTCCATCACCCTATTTCTTACCCAAAGTCTGCTTCAACAAAAATTATATATCTGTTACTTACCATCGAGGCTTGAGATCCTGGAAAGACGTGAAGATATGTTAGAGTGCATATATTTGATGTTTAGAACAATGCAGCCATAAATGTCCTTCTATCCCGGGGATGGAAATATGCGCAAACTTTGAAGTTGTAAGCAGCCCAAGGGTGGGGAACTCTGACCAAATGAGAAGAAGAGCAGTCCTGGTAGCCAGTCACGTGAAGGAGCTTCGCACAAAGAAAGTAGCCACATTTTGCAAGAATTTTTGGATTTGGTTGATGTGAAAAGGTATAAAGAGTGTTAAATCTGTGCTTCTATAATTGTGAACGTCATCATGATATGACACTTAAGAACTGCCAAAAAAGGCAGCTCGTTTATTCATTTTCTTATATCTATCTTCAGTTTAGTTTTTACTATATATCCTGGGAACAACACTTTGTTCTTAAAGCATGTCCCGCGGGTGAGGTACTTTGACACTATTTTCCTGGAAAAGTCCTCCCCCCTCTAATGATCTCGTCAGTACCGCCCCTCCCCCCCCGGGCAAAACATTGATAGCTGCATAACACACATACAATAAGTGCAAACCTTACGGCAACAGAACTTCGCTGCAGATTGCATCAACAAAAGTAAAAAGGGTAATATTTCTATTTGTCAAACTAATGAAACCACCAGGGTTTTTTGTTTTACTGAAAAATCCTATCTTCAACGCGCGCAGTGAAGGTGCTATTTTTGTCTTTTACGTGTGAGGATATTGGTGTCGCCATGGTTACTAACATGAAAGAGCTTCCCACGCGCGGCCGTTTCTTTTAAAAATATGTGTTTTATGTAGAAATGTCATCAGTTTCTATAAAATAAACAAAACATTACATGGCCTCTAGGGGATACAAATTTTGTCTACTCGTGCTGAAATTAAAGTATCTCTCGCACGGCCATGTAATATCCTCTATTTCAATAGTTAAAAGTAATCATTTTTCTGTTCGATGCCAGACAAGGTGGAAGGTGGATAGATGAGCCCTGTCTAAACCTCCAAGAATGGTCGGGGGTTAATTGTTCGTGCTTTCAGGCGTGCGTCCGAATCTCTCCTAAGAAAATCGCGTCTTTAAGCGCTCGGGGCTCCTCGATAGCAACTTTACTCCGCTGGTATTGCTCAATATAATAGATATGAAAACAGTTTGATACACAGAGAGAGGAAGAAGCTAAGATAGACTCGTAAAAAAAAGTAGGAACGAAGATTTAGAAAAGAAAAGCATTCAATGTTTGCAAACATCAGTATCATAAAGTACAAATGTGGTAGAGTTTTTTTTTTGCTGCAATTTCTTCGTTTTCTTCAGTCTTTTTCTTTTCTAGAGACTGCAACTATTTCTTTTTCTTCAACTTACACCTACCATTTACACCAGGATCACCTTTAGCCCCAGGCGGCCCTTGTACACCCGGAATACCTGCAGTGGGCCGGATGCAGTAAAGATTAGGCGTTATTCTTTACGTTTTCCAGTTAAGACACAGAGTTGCATATGATACTCGTACACTAAATTAATTCCAGGAGTGGGCGTTGGATATGAGATGGTAAATAACTAAAGAGATGCGTAGCGACGAGTTGGCTACAGATCATCTCATATTCGATTCAAAAACCGCAAACGAAACCATAAATTTCTTGAGTTTTCAATTCTATCGACACTTAAAAATAACAGTTAAAATTTATTCAGAACCTTGCAACACTTCAAAGTCAGTTTCCATATATGGTCAATTCGGTGAACCAATCAGAACGCTAGAAACGCAATATTCGAGGTTGAAACTTTAATAATTGTTTGTTTAATTTCTTGAGTTTTCAAACTAATCGACACTCAAAAATGACCGTCAAAATTTATTCAGAATCAAATATTTTCAGTTTTGAAATACTTCACAGTTAGTTTTCATATATGGTCAATTGGGTGAACCAATCAAAACGCTAGAAATGCAATGATTCGAGGTTGAAAATTTAATAATAGTTTTGTTAAATTTCTTGTGTTCTAAAAGTTATCGACACTTAAAAAAGACAGTTAAAATTTATTCAGAACCATATATTTTCAGTTTTGCAACACTTCACAGTCAGTTCCCATATATGGTCAATTCGGTGAACCAATCAGAACGCTAGAAACGCAATAATCGAGGTTGAAAATTTAATAAGTACAATTGTATATGAACTAACACCCACACATGCACAGTTAATACTGTTGGGAATTGTAACACCTGCCGTAAATTGCGATAAAGTTGTCGTAATTTGTAATAGATTTAACTGTCGTGAAATTTATTAGATCGCGGTCGCAAATCATTAAGGGAAGAAGTCAAAACAATGGTGTTTTTAAGGAACCCAATTTTGTCGGGTGAGGTGGTGGGTGGCGGCACAGACCCCATATTCCCACCCCCCACCACCTTTTCAGTGCTCATTTTCTCCAAACCTGATTTAGGGGTATTGGTTTTTATTGTATTATGGACTCCCCTCTCCACAAGGAAGGCGTTGGTGCAAGCACTTTATCAATATCTATTTTATTGAACATGATATTTGCTCCTGAAATTCAGCTTTTTTGAAAAAAGGTGGTGGGTTGCGGCACAAAATACCCCACCCCCCTAAATTGGGTTCCTAGGAAATACCATTGTTTTGACCTTTTCCCTAAGAATTGAGCAGTGGCGAAAACTGTAATAGCCGTTGTCGTGAATTATTGTAACTGGGTCTTACGTACAGAATTAATTTGTTTCAAAAATCATTATGTTATAAACAATCTTTGCGAATGTTAGATGTGTCAACCAAGGTCAGATTGTTTCATAAACAGGATATATAACGATTTGCATTAAATGTTCAACCTCGGATATAGCGTTCTGATTGGTTCACTAAATCACAGTTATCAGTTCATATACCAAATGATATTACTTAAAAAGCCAGTCTTTTCAAGCTGAAAAATTTTGCCGGGAGGCCGGCAAAGCTGAGAAAATTAAAAACTGCGTTACAAAGTAGATTTTTTAGAGTTTGCTAATGAAGAAGTGGAAAGACTTTTGGGAATTCAGGAAACAATAAGTGCTGAAAATAGAAGAAAAACATCCCTATGTAACAAACCTTAGTGAAACCCACCCCAACCTGGTAAGATATTGGCCGACTGGGGCAGGTCAATTCTGGAAAAAATACCTGATAAAATTTTGATGAACCTGGTCAAAAACTAGACCTCCCTTGCGACCTGGTGGAGTTTTCTCATAGGGCAGAAAACATTGAAAAACAGTACCTCATACCTCTTACACTTCTCCCTTTCTTGCCCCTTCGCCCCTTTTCTCCCTTTTCACCCCTCGGACCTTGTTAAACAAAAACGAAAATAAACAAGAGAAAAACAATTAAATAAGTAAGCAAATAAATAATAAAAAACAAGTAAACAAACAAGACTGACACGTTAACATGAAAATGGTCTCACACTGAATCAAATTAGCCTGGCCATGAACACACAGGTCCTTTGGAGGTCCGTCCCGCCCTTCATTAAACCAGTTCAATAACAATTTCAGCCACACTTAGTTTTTAACCTAAAGCTAATTTGACAGAGCTACAGCTGCTGCAACTACCAATCAGAACTCAACAGGATGGACTTGACAGGCAGGAGTAAGCTAAGAGCGGTCACACCCCTTTCCTGTTAATCGGGTAACAAATACTTGATGAATAGATAGAACATAATCATGAATCATAATCAAACCTTATTACTTAGCAAGTCAAATTTCTAGGGGCTACAACCAAATCCAGCGCGCTGTTTGGCCGAAAATCGGTCCAATAACTTTTCATACAGGACTGGGGAGTTATTGGACTGATTTCTCGCTAACGCGTGTGCGCAGAGATAATCGTTTGTTCTCTTTTACTAATCTAAACTGAAGCCATGTAATAAATATCTTAATAACTTCGTTTGCTCGGAAAATATTTGCCCTCCGTCTTTCGCACAGACCTTGCTACGCTCGCGGTCTGTATACAGTGAAAGACCTTGGGCTAATATTGAAATATTCCGGATAGACCTCGCACTCGGTTATTAAGATGTATATAGCAAATATTTTACAAGGGCGTTCTTCAAAATTTATTGTCGGATTCATTTATAAGCACTCGTTTTGTATATCAATGCTTTTTGATTCACGTTCTATTCAGTTACAGTTCTCAGCATGATCGATATTTTACTCGAGTTACACTGCTGACCTGGTGGTCCTGGGGAACCATGCGGGCACATTATCCTGCAAGTGTTTTGTACTCTTCTGGACCTGGAGATCACTTCCCCAGCTTCACTGAATGAACTTCTCAACTATATCAAACGAAAGAGAAAGTTTTCGAGTATCTTTTTCCCCATAGCTGAGTCTTTCTTCCATATTACCGGATCAACTGGCGTAAAACATAAAAGGAAGGAACAAGAATATCGAGGGAGGAGGGGAGGGGGCTAGGTATGACCGTCCTAGTTTTTTAAGGATTAAAAAAGTCAGTCCGGTACGGTATTTTTTAGGGGTTGTTAAAGGAAATCCTGTGTTAAGCCAAGAGCCTGGTATTTTTTAGGGTTGAAAAACGTAAAGCTATAATACTGCTTACAGTGCCATGTTTTAGCAAACGTGCGTACTGATAAGAAATTAAGACAAAAGTCCTTTGGCGAACATCCTATTACGCGCGTGCCTTTGTTCACTGTATATCACGCGCGTTCAGCGCAAACCGATTGGATTTACCGTCAAATTTAGGGAATTGGTATTTTCTATGGTAATTTTAAAACCGAGAGGTATTTTTTCGGGGTATTTTGGGGACTTTTCCAACGGTCATCCCTATCCTATCAAACCCGGAGTACCCCTCCCCCTGGTTGCCCTTTAAGTTTAACATTACAAGCATTCAACATAAAATTTTAAGGTCCTCCATTTAATAACTCACTTCGTTTTCGTAGAACTCACTGCCGTATAATACAGTACATACACGACCATAGCACAACTTTGAAACTTATCAGCTTCTAAACACTGTGTATTTACGTAAAAACTCAATCCAATTAATAACGTAGCCAGCTTGTAAACCTGCAGGCCCGGGCTTCAAATTATTTTGGCAGGGAAACAAACAGTATTGAAAAATTATTTGAAATTTATTGAATAAAAAGAAGAAAGGGAACAAATTTTTAAAAGCACCTGTTAAAATTGTCATTTTGAAATGAATGCTAAGTGGTTAATACTCAACCAAAGCCCCTGATGTTGATGTTACAAACCGGAGTGGAGAGAAGACTTGGGTAATGAATAACGTCCCAGTCCCCAAGTCGTGCTTACGTCATCAGTGTGTTTACGGTGTCCAAGCAGGAAAGACAGTTTCTGGCATTGACAAGGGAGCAATATCTTCGCTAGGTTTTATTATTTTTGGTGCATTTCTGGGGAATTCGGAAGGCGCAATTATCAAAAATTTCCCAGGGGCCCCCGGACCTCCCTAGAAATGTTCGTGCTTTAGCATTCGCTCGGCTATCTGGCTTTATGGGCCTGCAAAGTTTTCAGATCCTGGCTACGTCACTGTAAATTATTCTTAATTATTTTTAAAATTTCCCACCGCCAACCTCGAAGAAGCAGGCGTTGCTTTCACTCCACTTCATATCTTTATACCGAAATTTTTTTTTATTTACGCGGAATAAACAGCACAAGCTAAACACAAAGGACCTAACAATTGTCAGCATCAGAATTTCGATACATAGACTTCATGTTTTAATAAAAATGTAAATCAACAGCGCAATACAAATACAATAGAACACGAACACGAGCGACACGCATGTCCTACCTCGTTTCCTCTTGACACAGTTTTACTCGATATGGTGGATTCTTTTTCTTTTATCTGTAGCTCGAGAGAAGACACTCGCTTTTGGAGATCATGTGTATGCAACTTGAGTGTCGAATACTCACGGAACAAAACCATCAAAAAGATGGGTTGAAACAGGAAGCAAACAATCAACACGACAACGACCAGTGAAACTATTGTCTGTGTGTGATTTCTGTTCCATTTTTGTTTTTCTTCCATGATGTGCAGGATCGGAGTGGCAATGACTGATAATCGAGTTGCTTCATACAACTCCTAGTACCGACTACACGCCAATGTTTTCAGGTAAGGCTCGTGCAAGCAGAAGTCGCGATGGAGCGGTCGTAATTCTTAACTTGCGCACTCACTTTGGTTCAGGTTACATCGCCAGCCTCAAGGGACTGAGAAACTATTTACCGGAAATGCGGTTTGCCGTGTACGATTCTCGTTTGTGGAGTATGCACATGGACGGCGGAACCGGAGGGGACAGGGGAAGCACTTCTCTTCCCCCCCCCCCCCCAGTGACTTTTTTGCTGTGTTAACACTGTAAAAAATAGACTCGCCATTACATGGAAAATTTTCAGCCCGGTTTGCCGAGATCTCGATAACAACCATCCAGGATCCCGGCAAACCGGCCTTAATTTTTTTCATATGATTCCACAACCAGGCTGGCCTGGCCTCGCTTTGACAAACAATGAGCGTCTGACAAAATTTTCGCAATTCCGCAATTTTGTAAACAAATACGAAACTCCCACCTGGCCCGGCTCATTTCATGTAATTGTGTTTTCAATCCGCTCAATTGGGCTAGCCCGTTCCATATATTCAAGCCCTAAAAGTGTGGAGCGTAAAAACACGGAGTGTGAAAAACGGTGTTTAAAAATGCGGAGTGTAAAAACGCGGGATGAAATAATGCGGAGTATAAAAGTGCAAGTTGCGCGTAAAAATGAGGAGTATAAAAATGTTAAGTGCGAAAACTATGGTGTTTATGTGTAGTTTTGTCAGTAGTTTAAGAATAGGAAATTGTTAGGCGTAAGTCTGACTGTTTAGTTTGTCGGAGGACAAATGGATAATCATTCGAATGCATTGGATAATTTTGCTTCGGCTATCTGGTTTTGGCCGAGTTGAACTCAACTCGAAGTCCTCGAAACATCTGCTTTCTCGTTCTATTTACACTCTTTTTTTATAAGAACCATTTTATAAGAACATCATGCCCCGGAGGCCTATTGGAAATAATTCATATGTACGGTGTTATTAAAAATTTGCTTTTCGGTTCTTGTTTGCAGATAACAATTTTACATCGCATGTTTTTTCATTTACCAAATCACAGTTCTCAGTTACAGGTATATCTCTTGAGACAAACTGGCAAGAAAGTCATGCAGTACGTATACTTGCTGCTACTACTAGACTACACAAAGGTACCATACGGTATACATGTATTGTTTATATTAAATCAAATCAATAAAGAAATTTTAGGGACATGTTTAAAAACTTTTTAGGGTGATATCCCGAAAATATCAAAGAACGTTAAGCCTCAGTCGAAAAATTCGACGTTCTTATAGAAAAAAAAAGTGTGCTGATCTGTGTCGTCGTGCCGAGTAAAATGTGTGTTTATCCCATTTTGGTTCAACAATCATTTAAGCACAGCTATCAACATTGATTCAAGACTCGAGTACAGCTGTCAGTTGTTAGCGATCAGTCTTCGGGTTTTAGAGCGTTTGACCTTCTTGATATTCGAAATTTGAACATAAGGAGTATCATTGCACTTCTACTCACAAATTCTAAGTTTCACTTCCCAAATTCTTGGAGTTTTATTTCTTTAAATCCGTTATAAACAGAACAAAGTCATGTCAGTATAAGACTTGCAGCAAGTTGTAAAGCAATTCGGTTGTTTCCGACACAGCTCACAACAAATTTATAGACAGAAACTCAGTCGTCGATCAGTCTGCAAATTAAAGTGACTCTCTGTTGTCGGATGCTATTTTCGTCAGGTAGTAAATACAAAGGGTCACGGTATATCTAAGCTTACTTTCAGTAGAAAACGGAAGTGCGAGTATGCTTCAAAAAATTTAAGTTACAATCTTTGTCAGTGCGCTCTCTGTCGCAATTTGTAATAGCGTCGCAATTTGTAATACCTGTCGCAATTTGTAATAGCACCCTGTCGCATTTTGTAAT
>JAOBRD020060379.1:0-10469 GCA_027575215.2 Hydrozoanthus sils
GAGGATGGTGAACCCCCCCCCCCCCCCGTGACCTCCACCACCACAAACACCAGGTAGCCGGGGTGAGAGAAGAAGAAGAACAACAACAACAAGAGGTTCGCCGTGGGGGGAGAAGAAGAAGAGGAACAACAACAAGAAATCCAAGTCATCGTGAAAATGTATTAGCTCGACGACGTGGTATCGTCCAACAAGATGAAGAAGACAACCAACATCTCGACATTCAATCGGTCACCCACACCAATACGATCATTGACCGTGTATAAAGGAGGGGGACCACCCATCGTCATCCGTCATTCGACTCGAACCAACAATCCAATCCCTCCACGACCCCGTTCCGGGTAAAATAAGATGGAGATCGACGTACGTTGCGAGTCTCTCGAAGTAAGCGGTCGCTTTCAACGTCTCCAGCGTCGTTATTACAAACGCTATTGGTGTCGTCGCCGCACTTATTTTGGATTCGTCAAGAAGAACACGATTTGGAATGGAGTCAGTTTGAAGATCAAGGCCTTGGGGATCGTCGCCGGAGCGACCACTAACGAGTCGTGGTCGTATCCGTCTTGTGGGCGGTCAGTGCGTTGTTGAAAGGGTGGTTGGAATACAATAAATGGACCAAAAAACAAGAAACGACCCGTTTTGTGTTAACGTCCTTACGGCAAAGTCCTGTCGAACATACAACATTTGGCCGATCGATCGGACACGGCGGAGAACGAAGTTGAAAAGTTGACGCTCGAAGTGCGACTCCACGACGACTTGATCTTGGATTTTGCTCCCCCTCTGACCGATTTTGTCTTACATCATTATGGTCACCACGTCCAAAACTATAAAATGGGCCGTGACGACCCCGATGGCCTGTCATACCTTTCAGATTCGAACGATGAGAAAGAAGAAGACGACGACTCGAAAGCGACGACCACGATCCACCTTCCCTAAAAGACGATCCATCCTATCCCTCCAAGAACAACGTCAACTCTTGAGAGAACTGTTCAAAACCCGTTCGTTCCGCCGGGGTAAAAAGGGGGAAATTTTTGAAAATCTTGGAGAATCTGGGAAACAAAATCCTTCGTGTCGTCGAAGTGTTGGTCGTTAGTATAAAAAAGGGCTGGACCTTTCCCTTGTTTCACATCGGACGTTTACCCACCCACGAACCAAGAATAAGAACAAAGCTAGAAAAAATACGCGAAGAAGAATAAGTCGTTCTCATCAAAAAGGAGGGATCCTGGCTGTGCTTGCCAAAGCGTTGTTGGGAACCTTAGAAGGTGATTTATTAAGTAGTATTTTGGGTGGAGGAAAAAACCCCCACGCCACGAGACCCCGACAACCGCCGCCACCAGGTTTTTTTTACGACTACGCCCAAACACTCTCAAAAGCATTATGCCTTCGAGCCGATCACATCGCCGCCGCCGAGCTCATAAAACCTATCGTCAACGAGGTCAAGGTTTACTGGGAAATTTGATCAAAGGGTTTGATCATCTCTTATTCCGGAAGGGAAGACGAGCCGTCGTTCGTTCAGGCAAAAAGTATTTAAACAAGAAGACCTTGAAAAGTTTGGCCAAAACCGACCCCTCGTACGCCATCAGCAATAACAACAAATACAAAAGGAAAAGTCCAAAAGGTTTCTTTGACGCTGCCTTGCAAGGGGCCGCGGGCCGTTTCCTCTGCCCTACAAAAGAGCCTAAATCCTCTCCGCAAGATCAAACTTCTCAACCTTTATCCACGTTTTGTTCGGGAAAGCATTGGAAACCTTTTTTAACAGGAACCATGGGTCTTACCATGAAAAAGAAGAAGACGAAGACGACGCCTCGCTGACGACGGCAAAAAGGAAAAGGGATGGATCTTCAAAAATGGGTGTCCAAGACGGGAAAAGAATTCCATTGGCCTGGGTATCAATACCTAGGATAGGGACTCATCTCAAGAAACGTTTAAAGCGGGACGATCTTGGCATCAATCGCTTAGGTAAGATTACCAAACAACACGATCTGGATTATTCCAAGGCCCAAACCATCAAGAAGAAACATCGTGCCGATCGCAAAAAAAAAACCAAGCCAGCGATGCTCTCAAGGGCAAGAAAACGTGGACGGAACAAATCAAACCGTATCATGAAAACCAAACTGAAACTAGGCTTGCAATAAAAAAACAAAAGCTAAAATAATAAACACACATTCCCTTTGATGATGATTGTTTATTGACAATGACAAAGGGTATGAGCCAAGCCACACGACAAAAGACGTTCGTAACATCGCGATAACTCAACGTGCCAGCAAATAAGCGACGGGTTTCGACACGAGTATTGGCATATTGACACCCCCTCGGCCTTTACCACTCACACGTAATCCCTTCCCCCAACACCTAAAACAACAAGAATTTGAAAAAGTTTAAGTCATCCTTTTTTTATATACATGCCTTGGACTAAGCAAATCTTACGAGAAAAGAAAAATAATTATCACTTCGGGGTTCAAAACTAGTACTTTACTAAAATAAATATCGAAACAAGCAATAAGATAAGACCCGTAAGAGTCGTAATACCTTGGAAAAACGTCACAGAAGACGGTTCGTAAAGTACTGCGACCTCCTTACAACCTTCGACGTTGATCAAAATTTTCGCAACCTCCCCTCTTAAAGTAGGTTTCGGAATAAACCTCGGGCATCATGATCTTATTTTTTTGAAAAAATAGAATAAAGAAGGACATAATCTATTTTCCTAGACAAGATCTAAGCTATTTCTAAGGAAACAGCTGAGGTCTTCCGTGACGGCACGTGATCGTGGGGGAGAAAGGGAATCTATAAACGACGTAGAAATAACACGCGGCGCGAAGTGGGAGGACCTACGAAAAAAAATTAATAGAAAAGGATCTGGGAAGAGAAAAGTCTCTCGACGACTAACAAGGCTCTAATATCGCTTCGACCCCACAGAAACGGGTTCCTACAGCGTCCCTATGTTCACAATAAAGATGATCAAACGCTTTTCAGCTCGTTCCTGGAGGTAATACCTAGTTTAGAATGAAAAAACCAAAAACCTAGCTAGTCTAAGTACGAGAAGGCTACCAAGGAGGAACGTTTTCGTAACAGAAGAGGCGGGATAACACACTCTGTCATCCTGTTAAAGGGGCTGTTCCACGCTTCAGAGTTACTGGGTTCTAATTTGTTGACGGTTTGTTGACACTTGATTTCGTGTTTGTGAACAAGTTTTCAAGTTTACGCGGAGGAATAACAAGCGGTCGCCGAGCAAGTGTTTTCGTCTTCTTTGGCATAAAAATCGTCGTTTTGGCTTCCGTTTTATAAACATGAACAAGCAACTGACTATCAGTTGTCATTTTTTACCTTTTTCAGTGTTGTGGCTGCTGGTGAATTGTGCTGGGGGTCATGAGTTGCCACTAAACATTCGCCACTCACAGGTCACGATCTTGCAAACTGTTGACTGATAACCGGTTTATATCAGCAATTTCTAAACGGTTTCGCTTATAGAATTCGCTACTTGAACTTCTAAATTCGACTGATCGAACATCGACAAAGACTACCAATATCAGTTGGTCACAGAAATCCAGACTTGCTCTCAATTGACAATTTTATTATTTACTACTATACTTACATCAGCTGCTCAAATATAATTAACTGACACGTCGAAACAATTATTGCAACAAGTTTTGTTATTTAGGGAGTAGCTGAATGTCCGAATGTGAAGATCAACGTCAAACCGGACCAGTTCAGTTTTGTTTTGATGAGATACAAAAATAAAAAGCGATTGCTTTCGTTTGTAAAACGCGGGACTGACAATTCATTTCAACTTTACCGTTTCGCCATTCCGTAAAAACAGTATAGGCTGCAGCAAGTGACCACTGAAAGTACAAATACGAAGCAAAATTCATGGCAAAACTCTTCTCAACTTGACTCTCGATCTTTATCTTGAGAGAGAAAGTACGCAACAAATCGGAGGCAAACCGCCAGGATATCTTCCACTTCTTCCATAAACTCTGGACATGTTACTCGATCTTCAGGTATACGCGCCCTTGGTCTTGAATCCAAAAGAAGTTTATAAGCTCAGATTTACTTTAACCCTCCAAAAAAAGAACGAGCGAGCGACTAATTCACCTCTCACAGCAAAAATCTTCTCACTCCAAAGAGTCATGTTTTTTTACCAAATCTACGAGCAAAAACAAACGACCAACAAAGTCTAGCTTTCCAATACAAGTTTGCAAGTGACTCGAACCGGAGCCGCGTTCCGGTTTTATAGTCTACAAGGTAGAAACGTCATCATACCTTATTTGGGATGAATGAGGGGGATAGGGGTATCTCCTTCCTTCTCAAGAATGACGTCATGGCTCCTTATTGGGAAGAACAAGAGGAGAGGGAGGGAGGGGGGGGGGGTATCCCGCCGCCTCCTCTACTGCCTCCTCCTCTGCCACGGCCCAGTCCCTATTCTCTGCTGCCGCCGCCACGCCCTGGGGCCTCATTTTGGAATTTGGGATCGAAGAGGTACTTTATTTTTTGGCTTTTTTGAATTTTGTATCATTTTATTTTATTTCACTTCATCGGTTCAGAGGATTAATTTGACTCTTTTTTTTAATAGTTGGCCCAGATCTCTTCCACCGCTACCTCCACCACCTCCTCCTGCTCCCTCACAGACCTGTCAGCCAGTGATCATGATGATGATGGAGAAAGGACCAGCCAAAGGACCAGACCCAGCCCCAGCCGAAAGAAAAGAAGGGCATACTCCTCAAACTACCTCTCAAGCCAAAACTTGGGATGAGTCGTATCAATTGATTTAAAGAGGACCTAATAAAACACGTTGGTTTGGTAAACTTTGCTTTTATTGTCTTCTTTTTTTACATGGATTTTTTCTTAGATGGTTGGTTTTTTCAACCTGGATTGTCTTTTTTACGGGGGTGAGGATTACAACTGTTTGGCTAAATTGGAACACTTTGGGTCCCACTTCTTTCGCCCAAAACACGTGTAGTTTTTGATCCGAAAAAATCAGTTCAATGTTCTTGCCCTATTGTAGGACATTCATCATTTTTAACAATTGTTCCGGCATAGTTTTTCCACTGCCTCGACCACTTCGTTTAAATAGTTTTTAAACAATTTACGGGTCACTCTGAACTCTTCTCTTTGTAATTCGAACGGGGGGACCAACGTAAAGGGAACCCGCACTGGATCTGCTCCTTGAGGGACCGCAAACACTTGAATCGAGCCAAGATCTTTCTTGTTCATCTTCTTCCTTTTAGGGGCAGGGTCTTTTTCTTCCTCCTCCGAATCGACAGGGGGGACTTCAACCTGGGCCGCCTCAAATTCACAATCTTGGGCATTCGGCATGAGCCAGAGACCGAGCCCCTTGAGCTACACGTAAATTTCCGGTTCCGTTCCAAAAGTCTCGTAGTGCGTGTTCTCCTCCTCCGGAGGGTCCCCGTGCCAATCACTGCGATCTCGACGTTGGCCTGCCTAAATTCCTCACGTGGGACCACAGTACCATGTACTTGTACGAGGGATCGTCCCGACAATTTTTAATCTTTACGTCAATCCCCGGGACCCAAGCAATCACTTTGTCCGCATCCACAAACGGCTTTAAAATTGCCTCAATACCGCTCTTAATCACACCCACCTTCCCGTCTTCTTTCTTACTTTTACCTTTGGCGTTCTGGACAATCACACTCATTTTTCTTTTTTTCTTCCTTCTCGTCTGCTCGTCACTTTCCAACTGATCTCTTCTTCCGGTTTCCTCATTTCTGTACTGCCTCATTAGCATAATCATGACGTCGTCCACCATGACGTCATCTCGATTCTCATTGGTTAACCGTTTTGCGCCGTTTGGTGACTGATGATACATTCTGATGACCCAGCTGACTAGTACCAGGCCATGCAGTGTGTAGCACATTCATTGTGTTGCTGTAGATTTTTTGGAAAATCTGCTGTTAGGTAACCTCTGAAACTCTTTACTATCTTTTTTAAGTCACTTGTGTTGCACGATTTCGGTTGTACTCTTCAATGATGAGCAAAATGTTGTTTAAGCTTTCAAAATTCTTTGTTCCATATTCAGTGCATATGTTGCACAGTCCAGCCATTTCAACCGTTTGTTGGAAGTTTCCAGCTTGTAGACCATCATAAAATTTGGTGCAGCCAATCGGTATCCTTCCATTTTTGGTGCACTCTTCTTGGTATTGGCTGTACAATTTGTTTTTATTTTTTTTAAGCCACATAACTGGCTGTGTCTTTCCTCCCATTAGGCTGCTAACCCAGCTCCCTCTTTTTCCTTCACAGGAAACAGTTCTGTGGGAAGATCTGCAAACTGAATCGGGACTATAAACAAATTTTAACAAAAAGGCAATTTATTCCACTGGGGTGCATACCCTGTTAACTAGCCTGGATTTCGGGGAACCAGCTGCTACATCAAAAAGCCTGTGGTGGATTTTCGCTTTTGTAATCTCATTCTTTGTACAAGGTTTAATGTCTCCCTGTTTGTTACAATGTCTGAGTGTCTCCTGCAGCTCTTTGACACTCGTGTGAGGGACAACAGCACTGAGCACTTTTATTGTAGCACTGCTGACTGCTACTTGGAGTAAGCTTCTGCCAAACTTGAAACAGTTCTTTCACCAAGATCTGTTTCACCTTTTTCCTGTTCAAGGGGAATGCCATTTTGAACAAAACTTTGAAAAATAAATGTGTCAAATGGGGGTGCTTGGATAATTATAAATACAATTCTTTGCAATTCACATTTAAAAAACAGCAAAATGCTGTTGAAAATTAAGTTTACCTTCATTATTTTATCATGCTAATCCAAAGTTATATTTTTTTAAATTAATATATATTAATATAGTGTTCAAAAAATGGTTTTTTGAATCACACAAAATTTGAATAAATGCAGTGGGAAGGGGATAATTTTCTGTTGTAGAAGTTATGTGAAATTTTAAAAAAATTCCACTCAAAGCTATAATACCAAATTTCAAAGACTACATGTGTTGTTGTTTAGTGAACACTATTTTCTGGAGTCATAGCTGCTTCTTGTCTAATTAAAAATTTTCAGATTTTTTTTTTTGAAAGGTAGGTTATCAAAAAAAATTGCACTTTAGACTGCTACATTTTGCTTTTGGGGACAATCAACCACTTTTCGTGAAGGACATTCCCACTTCCTTGAGAAATATCATTGAATCTCTTCATGACCTCTTGGGCAGCATCTAAGTGATTTTTTTTGGGCAAGTTTTCAATTTTTTTTGGGGTGATCTTTGAGGCCACTTCGTATGGTAAGGTTTGGGAAGGTTACAAAGGGGTTGCTGTGGTTCACTTGGAGCATGTGTGCTGCTCAAGATACCTGAAGCAGCTCTGTGTTACAACTTTTGGTAGCAACTAGAGCAGCACTCATTATTATCCGGGGACCGCCCATATGTCAGGTTCAGCTCCAGTCGGGCAGCAGGGGCAAGTTCAGTCACACGCATTGGGATGCTCTTGAGGACCTGTTTCCTGACAGGTGTCTTGCAATTTTTTACCAAACATTTTGGTAGAACCTGCCACTTGCATTTGGCACAAACCCATCCCCCAGAGTACGGCCTCAAGTTACAAATGTTAGTTGAGCAGCTGCACAGTTTGTACACTCTTGAATCCATTACAAACTACAGCCTGCAAGTTTTAGCAACTTAAATACATACCACTCGATGGGGGTATCTGGACCTTTATTGCATACAGATCAAAGCGACTCCCCCCTGAGGGGGTGTTAAAGGGAAAAAATAAAATAAAAATAATAGTAATAATAACAATAATAAGACAGATATTCGCGTTACAGCTCTAACAGTTCTGACCTTGTTAATAACTTCTACTGTACACGTCATGCAATTATATCTGAACATACTGGGCTTACTGGTATTTCCGGTTACGTAATTTATCTCCTTCGGTATTTGATCGTGATAAACAGGGTCTATCACCCACAAAATGTGCCAAACGAATTTTTTTTATAAAACCTATTTGAAAACTGCAACACAAAATTTTCTGAAAACACTTTTTTTTAAAGTTTTATGCTAAAAATGACGGTTTAATAAAAGCTAAACAATAACAATACGGCTAGGGACAAACGTGGAAAACGCCAATTAGTAAACAAGACCGAAATATACAATTTTACACGAAAACAGCCAAATCCATTACGGTACGAATGTAGTTTTTAAAAAATCTTTTTGAAACACGAAACAATGAAATAATTATGCAGGCAAAACTATCACTTGGATTCTCGTGCAATAGGTAGCTGTAGCATGCAGTGTTGTATCGCAGAAACGCCCAGCAGCAACTTCTCCCGCCCAAAATCCCAGTTTGACGAAGTACGTTCGACATTTTCCCGCGCCTCAACTAGCCCCAAAGGAAAGCAACCAAAATATGTTTGTAAATATATATTTTATTCCGTTAAAACGATTATATATTTACAATATTTATCTCTCTAGTCCATTTTGAACAAATATTGAAATCCGTGACAATGAAAATTTCACAAGATAAACAACTTTGCAAACTACAATTTCGCAGCAACATCAAAGAGAAGTCGCACAACCTTCACTAAAACAAAATAAATAACCGTGCTCACCTTCCACTCCAAACCAAATACCCATTCAGATAAAGATTCAAAGTCGAGACGCTATCGCTATTTTTTCTTTTCATTTAAAATATTTCACATCCAGGTCCAATTTAGCACTTCGTCTTCGATTAAGACTTCACGATCCGCAGTTACTTATCAGTTATCGTGATTTCGTTAAATTTCTCAAATTTGAAGTGCTTTAGCATTCTCCTAAATCAAAGGTTAGTTCGAAAGCAACAAACTTAACATTAAAATATGACATTAAGTGGCAAAAGGTACTTAAGAAATTAAAGCGACGTTCCGAGACCAAACCCAACAGCAAAAGTCCAACACGAACAGAATGATTCTTGCAGAGAAATACGTGCGCTAGGTATAATGGGATACTGTTGACCGGAAGTACAAAAATACAGGATTTTTTAGCAGACCGCCTCTTAATAACTGTGACTATGCGGCACACGCAACGTGTCTAAAAGCTAAGTACGCGCGTGCAGACAAGGTTTTGAATAACTTGCGCACGAATTTAAAAATCAATGTATGAATTGAAAACTAAGTTAAACTTTAAATAAAACAGAAAAGATACCGTCTTAAGATCGAAGCTCTTTTATCGTCGTCCATTACTTCTTTATACCTCTTCACAGTTTCTTCCATAGAATTTGGCGAATGTGTATTTCCAATAATGTTCATGAAATCCAATGAGTTTGTTATGATACACATACTATCTATAACAGCCCTAATAAGGATGGTTTTACAGTAACTTGTAAAATGGAAATATGTGCATGTTTCGATCGATTTGTTTATCTTCAGAGAGGTCAACTCTGACATGCTGTAATGAACCAAAGGCAAGTGTAAGAGAAACCGAGAAAGATCGAAAAAACCCAACTGCCTCAAGCGGGAATAGAACACACGACACCCCGATTACATGACATGCGCTCTAACCAATGAGCTATCGCGAGACGTCTACAGTGGCAGAGAGAGAGAGAGAACGAACCAACCCAAGACAAGCCGGGCAATCCCAAATTTTATTTCAAATTGGGTTTTTTTCTTTCTTGGTTTCTCTTACACTTGCCTTTGGTTCATTACAGCATGTTAGAGTTGAGTTCTCTGAAGATGATCAAACTTGTACAATGTTCTTTAACTAATGTTATAAATTAGGCAACATGCAATTAATTTAGAAATCTTAATAATGGTACATAAACTTGATAAGTCTTGAATTTGAAATAAAAGTTATCAGGAAAACAAACACAATCTGCTTGTTGCGACTTGTCGACATCGTCCGATGTCATTATTAAGCTGACTAAAATTTTATTATGATAGAGCATATATGTACAATATGGTTTAAAAAGCAATATTAGTATTTGCCAAAGCAACCAATATCTATTTTTGCGCGCTCTGATTGGCTCTCGTATTTCGCAATATCCATGTTTATTAGTTGATTTTGAGGCGGTAGTCAAAATGGCGCCGCGTTACCCGTTAGTTATAGACGAGGAAATGATTGCTTTAAAAGAAGAAGCATTCCAGAAAACACGAAGAGGACAACAAGATTGGCTTTTTGGTTTTAATGGTTAGGCCAAAATTTTTTCTTTCAAAGTCTGCTTAAAATTCACGCCTTTTAAATGTTCTTCAAAAAACCCTGAAGAATGAAACCAAACTCAGATGTACACTAACGCGCGTGCTGGAAATAGAAAAAAATCTTAAATGTTGTCCTTTCTTTGAAAAATGAAGTGTATTTTATCCCTACCTTCTGGTAAATCCTAAAACAACTATCCCCCTCAGGGTCGATGTCTAACTCTAAATATATACCTCGACGCTTCGCGTCACGGTATATTGTTGAATAACAAATTTCTCGCTACTTTCATTTTATGTTGGTAGAGCTTTTATTTCTTGATCTTGTATTCGCTTGGCTTTACATGTGCGAGAGATAATACTGGGG
>JAOBRD020060483.1:0-10469 GCA_027575215.2 Hydrozoanthus sils
TTTACGATCTTGCCCGTGGTCAAATACCAACAGCGACTTCGTGACAAGCAAAGACGACTAAACTCAAAAGGTTCAGAATTTTTTTAGTTTTGCAAGTCTTAGCCGGCTTGTTGTTCTACTTTTTCCTGTTATTTTCTCAAATCGTGTTATATACTAATATGCAGTTATATGTAAATGTAACACGTCCATTTATAAACTACCTGCTTAAGCTTCGCTTAAACGCAGTTAGTCTCCGGTGTAATATTGTTCTATAATTTATTAAAAGATTTGTTGTTGTTGCTACTGCTGAAACTGGTTTCGCATCGTTGTTAAACACAAGTTTCAGCTAAAAGTTTCAACGTATAACGTACAACGGCTAAATAGTAGCTAGAATCATCCGTCAAAATTAATACAGTAGTGGTAAAAAGAAACGCAAGCGAAATTCGCGAAATTTTGTCGAAATACGCGAAATTTCCTGAGAAAAAAATCGCAAAACCATTGTTATACAGCCAGTGATATCTTGACGAAATTTCGGAAGAGAACAAAAAAGAAATGTGGCGAGTTTTCGAGGAAATTTCGACGAATTTTCAACGAAATTTCGACTAAACTTCGGCGAAATTTCGACTAATTAAAAGCGTCTTTGTCAGTTTTTAAGTGTTCTCAATTTACTAGCTAGCCCAAAATTCTTCTATGAATTGTCGTATCACGGACTGAAATTTACTCTATGATATTCATAGGCAGATACAAAGCAACAATAGTTACAAGGAGCTTTGTGCTCGCGTTAGAGTGTATACAGCTTTCAACAGTTTTTTCCGAATCAATTCTGTTTGATTTCGTTATATACTCATTTTAACAACATCGCATGGTTTCCTGAAACTGGATTCTTAATTCTTAGATCTTCCCAGTCTGTGCTTGTTGCGTGGCATTGAAGCCTATTAACGTTTTTATAACTTTTAAGACGAATCCTATGTTCATGTCAAGTCCGATTTTATGGTGTTTCGTACGAGTGTCGAAATAATTGGAGGAGCTCACCGAAGCGACAGATACGTACCGAATTCAGCTCTATTAATTGATGAGCGACCAACAATAAATGCAACTGAAATAACCATTACTTCGAATCATGACATCTATTTCTTTACAATTATTCCTTGATATCTGTAGCTTTACGTTTTGACTCACATTACACGCTGTATTTATAGAAAGAAGACATACCTCTAGTCGCTGTCCGATTGCTCTTTGTTTATAACACTGTGCACTAGCTTCAGTTTTTCAGGTTCCAAGTTACTTAACGGTGCTTCAACTATGATCTTTCTGATGCTTAAAATTTCCATGCTTCTAGTAACTGTAACTTCTTTACATCTACTTTGTTCGGTACTACTTTGAAGTGAGAAGGACGCGAAGGACTTATTTGTGTTATATGAGCCAAAATTAAAATTAATTTCGGTTTTTCAATCATTTTCTGTTTTTTCAGAGTATGGAAACACACGTTCGGGACTGTAATGGCTCCCTCTATAAAACTTTAAAGTTGCTAGAAAACCAGTGTCTCAGTGGTGGTCTCCCGGACCGAACTAGCTAGCGGATTTGGTCACACCTCACCAAAAGTTTCGAAACTCGGAATACGGTAGCTACAGGAATCAAGATTATGAACTGAAACTAGCAACTGTTCTTAAGCGTATATGTTATTGGTTTTTAAAACCTGTGGAAGCTTAAAACCTGTGTTGTAAACTGTTTTAAACTGTTTTATTCTGGAATTCCTGAACGTTAGATCCAACTCAACCAACGCCAACGATTGAACGAATGGTCGTTCATCTAAAACGTTAATGATTGAAATTATACACATTGAAAAACGAATTATTCTTTGGACTTTTGAGAGGTTTAAGCAATCGTTGCATGTCCCACTTTATCATAACATGCGAATTTTGATTTCATCGAAGTTGCAACCACTGTGTTTTCACTTATGAAACACCAACGCTTCGAAAAGCACACGCGCGTGGACTTTCTCAAACAAAATTGGTATTAGTTATATACATTGTTATTCGACAGTAAAGGTGCAAGCTGAGACTAACTGCATCTCGTTTTAGGAAATTATTCTTTCAAACCAGAATCCAAAAAGATTTGTTTTTCCCAAAGAGTTTCTGTCAAAACGCGTTATTGACCCTAAGGTGGGACTCGCGGTAGATTTTCACACAAGATTGTTTACTTTTTTACGCAGCTGGTTTTATCTTGCACCTTATTCGAAGTTCTGTTATCTGTGTTCAGCACAAAAGAACTATTTTTGTTGGTCGACTCAGAAAAACTTCGGGGTTTCGATAAAAAATAAAATAGAGAATATAGATATGCTACCGGTTGGTCAAAACTTAATAAACAATAACGAGTTTGTCATATTCTGCCGCGTTCAGAGGTATTTAGATTCATACTTACGGCATTCAATCCTCGAAGGCGCACGAATTTTACAGCAGCTATAAAGCCCGTAAATTTGTCTCAAAATGTTCATAAATATAATACATTGAGGTAGGTTAAAAAGACATGGAAATAACAGAGTAGAGAGCAACTGAACTACTTGCAGCACAGGTCTTAGAGCAATATGACTGTGTACGACTCTTGTTTATTGTGACCTGACAAAATAGGAGATCACGTGTCGCCCTCTTCTTTTCTTGCTTAGGTACCTGTTGATTGGTCTCCTCGACGTGCGAGGATCGTTTTAAGGTAAACTATGTAAGTCAAACAGTTTTACCTGATTTAGAAAGACAACCACCGGTTTACATTTGTAGTGTTAACATTCATTTTTGAACAAAGTTTTTTCCTGCCTTAAACTTTTAGGGCTGAAACTAAGACTAAATACAAAAGGCAAAATTGTAGTCTTTGAAAAAGAAAATTGTAGTCTTTTTTCGCACAGTCGATTGAACAATGTTTTTTTCCTGCATTAAATCTAAGACTATATTATACTATTTTCTAGCATGATTCGGCTTTATCAAAATAATGCAAGCAAAACTTAATAGCACAATGTAATTTGTTTTTATAAGGCCAAAAGCAGTATCAACATCAAAAGATGAGTTTAATTTTAGTTCCGATTAACCCTAAAAGGCTTGATGTGGGGGGTAATTTTGACCCCTCTCGAGTTTTTTGCGAGAAAAAACTTGCTATTTTAGTTACCGATTGCCAAAAGCTTAGGCACAACTGTTCTTTGATTAATAACACGAAACTCGTAAAAAACGGTGTTCTGCCTGAAAAAATGACTGGAACTTAACTATTTTTTGTTTATCTTACAAATTCAAATGATTTTCTTAGAAATTTCATGTTTGTAAACATACGTTTTTGCTTTAGAACTTTTTAAAACAAATTATAAAATCCGAAACTTGGGCTTATGGCCGCCATTTTGGATTTTTGGAAGTCGTTGCTATGACAACCGCAACATAATTAACTTTAACGATTGCAAGCTGAGTTTGTTGATCATGTGCCAAGCAAAAACAATTGCAACATTTTGTGCCGACATTTTTGCAGTTTTGACATTTCTTTGCTGTCGTTGCCATTGAAACCAATTAAAGATCACGTGGTATAAATTGGTTGAAAGATAATTGGACACTAAAATACTTTTATTAAATGTGCAAAGTTTTTACATCGATTTTATTGATTCTTGAAAAATAATATTTTGTAATTTAATGATATAGTGTCATACAATTTCAAAGTATTAGCGGCTAATCAACAAAAACAATTTATCAAGGATTTGGAGATGTTTCATGTTAATACAAAATATCTGTTTGGTAAATATTTGGCAAAACCTCAAACTTCCAAGCTTTTGTTAAAATATGTTTACTGTATACTTTTTTGGTCAAACAATACACAAAATCCCGTTTACCCGCATTGAAAACCGCAAGTTCTAGGTTACATTTCTTTTTCAGAATTTTGATTATAATGCAGATAGTTAGCCAAATTCTTTAATGACCGAGCCATTATCTTTCTTAATCGTCTTATTACAAAGAAATTACAATACCTCCTGTTAAAAAACGATATACCTGTAATCTGATCTGTTAAAATACTAATACACAAATTTTCGGTTGCGCCGGCAATGATGCCTTTCTCAATTGTATCAAACGTTAACCATGATTATAATCATTTGTAGCTAGTAGAGATATATTTTCAAAAGGGAACTATATTTAGCAAAAGTTCATGATTGTGTACCTAAAATGAATGCTTAATTACATTTCTTGCTTGACACCTTCATATGTTAACTTATCGCATATGACTTTTACATGAAAAACAAAATTGTAGTTTTTTTTTACCTTAAACTCATTTTTCAGAATAAAAGAAACTGGTTTACAATTCCCACTAATGGAACAAGTCCCAATAATGGATTACTGCTGCCAGAACAGCCAATCTTAAATTGCTAACCCTAACACCAACCACCACCCAATGCGCTTTTTGGCTCCAATCTATATCTATCTATATCTGTTGACCCTAATAACATGCACCATTCTAGTTTGGCTGTCGGTCCGCACCCCACCCATTCAATGTGCCTGTTGGACCCAGCATCACCCATATGTAATTGTTGCCTTAGTCCCCACCCTACCCATGTACGTATACCTGTTGACCCCAATAGCAACATTCCAATATGGCTGCTGGCCCCCAACCCCATGGCCATGTACCCACCCAATGTGCTTACTCAAAAACTCTTCGAACTCTAAAACCAAACGAAGTAAGAACTCTTTTTGAAAAACCTGCCTTTTAGCCAAATAGCCTTATCAGTTTTTACTATAAAAACCTTACTTTGTTCCATCAATCAAACAACGCATCAAATATTTATCTTTATTCGTTGTTCTGTGCTAAGTGAGTGAAGCTCTGGGTGATCAAGAGTAATCCTCCATGTTGATCCTTGTGTAACCTTGTCCAGTACAATTTCCGTTGCCCTAGCAACCAAAAAGAATGTGAATGAAATCAGATCTACCGCAGCATCTTTTGTCTAACAAGACACAGTGCCATATATAGTAAATTATTATAACATAGATCAAAAAAAAATTCAGTTTTTAAAATTTTTTTCTCGTATGTAGACACTCGGAAATTTATATGTACAATCTGGTGCAACAAGGGAGCAGGGTATACATTTTTATGAGAGATATGCGGTAAAATGTATAGTAATACTATAACTTATTTACTGTGTCATGGCCTAAGACAGATTATTATAAAATTTGATATTATAATAGAAATATACAGATGAGTATACAAATAAAACGTATATAGTGAATGCAAACTGACTTTATGTAGCAAATCTGAATGGTTCTTGGTGTAAATATTGAGATCTTGTGAAAGAGAAAACTAGCGTAGTGTGTCTGAACATTAATGCATAAAGCCGCATCAAAACTTTCATAAAATCCTATAAGCCCCTTTGCTACTCAAATTTCACAATAACGCTTGAACATAAATACAGCTGAACTTAAAACTATTCATGACAAAAATCATTTTCGAAAGAAAAAAGAAAAAAAACTCAGGAATTCAGCTGGTCATTTGGCCATACCCAAGCGGTGTTAGTCCAAAGAACAACGACGTAAGACTCCTAGAGGCTAGTGGTGGGCCGAGACCCGAAGCACAGGGATACATGAAAGGCCAAGAGGCGTAAGCAAATGGAACAAGACTGGTCTTTAAAAACAGACCTCTCAGTCCAAAGGATGGGAGAGGCATAAGTAGCTTGCACATGTGTTACACATACAACAATAGCTAAAGGCGTCGTCAAGCCCAGAGCAAAGAGGCGTTGACTCAGTCAGAGGTACCGCAGTAGCGCTTGTTCCTGGGCCACCATCCGGTGTGCATTTGAAGTAAAGTTGCGCTTGGACAGAGAGCTTTGGGTAGTGAGCCACTGAAGACCAGAAAGTACCAAATGATAGAAACAAATGAATGTTTCGTCGAGTTTGTTTTTCTCACTTGCATTTATTTTTTACGATACACAGACCAGCTCAGTTTATTCACAGTATTCGAGCTTAACTGTTTTGAAAATAATTCATGCATCTCAATGAAATACCAATAGTCTTGTTGCTGAATTTTTCCTTAACAAAGCTGTCAATCAAGTATTTTTTGCCACTGATCATGAGTTGCAGTTTATACGGCTCTAAAGTCCATATCCGAGAAGACGTGAAGGTCTAACCGTTTGCAGATGTTAAAGCAAAGGCAGCTCCTTCTCCTCAGTTGTTTTAAGACCCTGAGTGAAGGTCCGGCACCGGGAATCGAACCCGGGCCTACCGAGCGAGAGACTGGCGCCATACCAACTTGGCTAACCGGTGGCCACTTCTGAATCACTTTAATTTTCCGCAGCCTGGTTAGCAAAGTTTGTCAAGTACCAGTCTGTCGTGCGGGAGGCCCATGCAGCTTCGATTCCCTGTGCCGGACCTTCAATCAGGCCAGGGTCTCAAAATAACACAGGAAAAGGTGCTACCTTTTCTCTTACATTTGCAAACGGTTAGACCTTCACGTCTTTTCGGATATGGACGTTAAACCGTGGGTCCTGGATGCGGGCAGACCTCGAAGGGGTCCTCGAGCCCTTTTGCCTTTTCTTCCGTGACTCCTAGAGTCAAAAATGCATTATAACAAAACAAAACTAAAACAAAATAAAACAAAACTCTTTGTGAAAGGCTAAGAGAGGAGAGAAGAGGAGTTGACTGGGCGATCGAACGGTAAAATAGAGATGGACAAGGAAGGGAAGCGCAAGTAAGCAAAAAGGAGAAGAACGATGGACAGGTGAAAGAGAAAAAGAGATCGATACAGGAAATTGTTTGATAGGAAAGGGGAATAGAGTGGAAGTGAAAGAAATCGGAGAAAGGAAAGGGAAGAAAAACAAAAAAAAAAAGGAAGGGAAGGGTGGACCGAAGAAGTAACTGGTGGAAAGAAAAAGAGGAAATGCTGAAAACTGGGAGAGAAGAAAGTGAAGAGAAGTATAGAGATTTTGAAAGTGGCAGAAATGTTGGAGAAAAGACAGAAAGTAACTACAAAACCCAAAAATATTAAGTATTAAATTAAATAACTTGAACTTTAATATTTGTTTTATTTCTTTTCATATGGTTTAAAGACAGCATACAGAGTTAATGTCCCTTTCTTGGCTGCATTTTTTGCTTAGTAATCATCTCCAAGATCTTCAGTTGTATAAATCCAGTTTCTGCGTCCCTTGTTTTTTTGTCCGTGCAATCAGTTAGTAGTCCTTGCAAAGTCAAGCAAGTCTCGTGGGAACTCATTGGTATACTAGAATTTAAAGAGCAACTATATTGTTAGTAAGTATGTTGGCTATTCAGTTATTTGGAAAGGAAACTGCAGAAGAAAAGCTCAAGACTAAAAAATAAAACGTGCTGCTGCTTCTACCTAAATTGGGGCTACTTTGACCAAATAAATTAAAACTAGATTTTATGATGATTGTTGATAACGAAGTTTTATGTTTTGCCTCTATCAGCGGTATTGGCGCCTTGAAAGAATCTTCTCTAATTTGCACAAACCTTTTTCTTGGCCACGGAAGATTTTTTGAAATTGTTGACTGCCTCCTCTGAAATATTAATAAAGGGCAAGACGACAACTAGAATAAGGCAAAGATGACTTGCTCTCATTGTACTTCGACTGTTATGTACCCGTCTACTTTGCTCAGCTAACACAGTTAGAATGCTTTCAGTAAGTTCGACTCGGTAGTCTCTTTTTATCTTTAAAAGCTGGTAGCAAACAGCTGTGCGTGTTTTGTATTCTACTTTTAGACACACGCGGTTATTATTATAACTTTTCTTTGTAGCATGGAGAGACTTGCGTCTTATGAATTTCAATAGGTTTCGGGATTTTATTGAAGAATTTCTTATCGTTCGAATTCCTTTAACAAAAAATACTATTGTCTTCGTAAGCTCTTGCTTGATTACTTTTGTTCTCTTCGTTAAAAATATCTAAAAATTCCTGCAACTGGCATGTATAAATTTTCTCTCCACTGCAACACATATGCTGGTAAAACTCCATGCGACATTTTTTTATAGGTTTAAGAGCTATAGTTGTCCTAATTGGCAAGCATTGCGTTTGTAAATATTATCCTCTTTGTAAACTGAATCTGGTTACTAAAGAATATTTTCCAAGAAATTAACAATAAAAAAGAATATTAAATTCAAAGTGAATGATGATAGGCTTTCATTCTTGTGTGCTTGAATTGTCTGTCATTATGACATTGAATTTAGCGGCTCTCATGATTAAAAGACACGCGGCTTTAGACGGAGTTAATAAATTTGCCTATACAGCTTGGGTCGTTTTTTCGCCCAGAATGCGGTAGTTTTTAATAAACACTCACCTATCTACTGTCAGCTCAAAGTTGACCAACAAGCTGTATAGCAGTAAACTTGTAGTATAATTGTGATAAATAAATCATTGTCGCCATGAGGTGATGGGAAAAGCTGACGTTTTGAGAGTTAGCCCTTCGTCTCAGCATCTATAGGCTCGAAACGTCAGCTTTTCCCATCATCTCACGGCGACCACAATTATTCTACAAGTTTATTTACTCGCCGACGCATTCAATAGTTTTTTAAAAAAACTATATATCCACGTATAGCCACACTTCACTAAATTTACTTCTCTTCTGCAGGAGTTTGTTTGTTCAACTCTCATTTTCTCACTACCTAATGTCGTTTTTTGTATGGGTTATCGAAGGAGATGATTAATGTTGGTCACTAACTGGGACTGAAAGGTTCAATGCTTCTGCTCGCTGATAATCAAGTTTTTGTTTGCCACCGGTAACTTTATAGTTTTTATGCATGCAGGTTTATCTAAATATAAGGAAGCCCGTAAAAAAATCCTCCACGAAAGATTATTTTCCTTTTGCATCGAGCTATTTGCTTATTTTAGTTAGGTCATAATGGAAGTTTTGTTAAGAAGGCTTCAACAAAAACACTTTCAGTTTGCTGCGCCCCGTGTTCCTTGGACTAACAGCTCTTAGAAAGAGCCGCCTCTTTACTCTGTGCATTCCGTATCATGACCTGCGGTACGCCAAGACTAAATATAACATTCCAATTACGCCCTTTTTGTGCATTTTATAACGTACGCCTTCCTTTGCTCTTTTGCACTGTAGTAAAGCAAGCCCTTTTTCATTCTGAAGGTCTACATTTCTAAGTTTTCAAAACGTAACAGCTTGCAAATTAAGGGTCTAGTTTAAAGACGACATAAATGACTTTTGATGGAGTTGTTATTTCTCCCTAAGTCATCCCTGTTATCTCTTAATAACCATTGGGAGAATAGAGAATTTCATACGAAGTCACTAACATCGTTAATGCACTAGACCCTCCAATTTGCGGGTAGGACTCCACTTGTTTTACCAATCCCCGTTTAATTATTTTAATTGAAAGTACCAATTAATACTTGTTCAGCACGATTAGTTCTCCAAATATTTCTGAGTAGCCTACGCCTTTTCCTTATTATGTCACTTTATCAAATATGTTAATTTTTTTGGTGAATTCTTTGTAATAAAGTCTCTGTTGTTGTTGTTGATGTTGTTTTTGTTGTTCCTTTATCAACAATCAGTATTGTTTTCCAAAAAAGCTTGTAAATCATGAAAGGGAGCTTAGATCACTGATGCGGAGGACAGGTCCACCGTGTTCAACAGAGCAGGCACACAAAAATTAGCTTTTTGTCTGACGAACACAAGTTCAGTACACTACTCTGTGCATGGCTGATTTAGTTTATAACTTTCATGAAATAAAAAATTGATACCCAGCAAAATTTTCGATCAATTTAGAGCAGTGCATCCACACGATCAAATACTATTTGTCTAAAAATATACAATTATAGTACATGTATCTTTATGGATAGCCATGCATCACCAAATCATATCTGTTATCTAAATAAAAAACGTTAAAGGTTATTTGTGAAAATATAAGTAAAAGTGAGTTAGTCAAATGTAGAAAACAAACGAATTTTACGTTACAGTCATCTGCGCGCACGTATACCTCATGGCTTCCTTGTTGTCGATCAATCAGAAAGTGCATAGCACACAAAACGTTTCTTAATGATACTTTCTGTTACGAAGAACGTCGCAAACACTTGTTTTAATGCAAAATTCAGCGGTTTATATATATTTTACTGTTTCTTTTACAAAAACAACAAGTTTGTTTATTTTAAAAAATATTTCCAGGTAAAGTTAATTCTGATCATGTTTTAATTAAGAAACGTATCAATTCCTCGGAATTGTTCATAGTTTAACTAAACTTCGACTTTCCCAATAGCTTATGATTCATGCTTAAGCAAGCAAAGCTGATATAAATGATAAACTCCAGCGGTTGAACCTAAAAGGAATCACTTATGGTAGTAACAGTACTCAAGCCTCAAGTTGTTTCTTGCAAGGCTTGCAGCTGGCAGCACACCACCCCATCGGTTACTTGGGTTATTGTCTTCCGTATCCCAGTAAAACCATTCTTTTCTGAACCTCATTCCGTGGACACTCTGGCAGTTGTAACCTTTTCTGAACAAAAAGAAAGGTTTGTCTCTAGGAAGGTAAATCG